>MU228157.1:4509940-4545010 GCA_018584345.1 Thuja plicata | reverse complement strand
TTTCAGATAACCCATCTGGCTTAAAGAAGGAAAGGCAGTGGCAGGGAAACCCGGCAAGAACTTCCTACCTAAGGAAGACCTAGACCTAGACTCAAACAAGACTAGACTTGACTATGACTTCAAAATCTTCCACCTTGACAGCATGGGTACAGGATGAAAAGTGGGGCAACATATATATATTTATTAAGTAATATAATAATGTATTACTTAGATAACCTAATATTTGTTTCTATTAAGTAATACATTCTTATATTACTTAATAAAAATAAATATTAATTGATGTAAATTATTATTATTTGCAGAATATGTTGTAATTAATATTGTTTAATTGACTTTTTATGAGTCAATTAATTCAATGTTAAAATTTTAAATGAAATAATAATATTATTTAATTCAGTTTTGAATTAGATAAGAGGAAGAAGGCGAATAGGGCTCTTTATTTTGACATGGAGTTAAAAAGGTGATGTGTCAACATCCTTGTGCCAAGTGGAGATTGTTCAATCAAAGAGGAGTCTTTATCTTTGTGAAGACTTAGAGATGTAGTGGTGGTGTTTCCTTTCTACCACATGTTATTGGTGACTCCTCTTCACTAGGAGACAACCTGAGTGACTCATTGAAGTATTTTTAGGAGGACTTGGCATGGCTTTGGAGTTGTCACTAGGAGTTCATCATGAGAGGAGTCTTTCACAGTTTTGGGAGACCTTTTGGAGTAGTTGGAGGACCTCTTTTTGGGGGATTTCATAGGCATCCAACCTAGGGTTTTCAAATTGCAGTTCCTATTTTCATGGCCTCTTGGAGGGAGTTGAGTGAGAATTCTTCTCTTTTGTACATTGTAAAGGGGGAGTTTTTTTGAAGAGCCTATGTTATGTGACATTATTTTCCGTCAGATTGGGCTTATTGTTATCATGCCATCACATTGGGATTTGATGTTTTGTTGCCTTTAGAGCATAATAAATCAGATTTTGGATCTACTTTGAGGCTTGTTTCAAGTGTTCTATATGTGAATGATGTTAATTTGTTGTGTTTCATTTTTGAAACCTTAAATTTATGTCTCATTTCTGCATCTATTTCAAGTTAGTTAATGTTATGCATAGGTCATAGGTTCTGTAAGTTCTTGAAGAATATTAGATGTGATTAAATCCTTCTAATTTTGTTCATCAAAGCCTTCTTATGAAACACTTATATGCATAGCCAATTCCATTAAAGTTGCATCTTGTAGCTTGCTATGGATGGTTTCCATTGTGTCTTAAAAGCATCATATTCCCTACTAATTTTGCTACATCACCTTTATTTACAATTTTCAAGTTGATTCATTTAAATTATTTCCTCATCCTTTACCTTCAAAGGTTTAAAGTTTGATTAGTTTATGTGATTTACTGTTACCAAGTAGGAGTCAGCCTAATTTAGATGTTCAAATAGGTTATAGGTTACCCATAGCTTTCTGTTTGTTCCCATGTTACCCCAAAAGCGTTGAATTTTTTCAGAATTTAACAAAGGGTGTACATTTGGGACCTAACAGTTATAATGTCTTAGGTCCCCTCTATATCTTGTATAGGATTAATTTTACTACAATTATGTTTTGGTGGCTGATTTGTTGGGTTTACCACTTGTCCCTTGTTCTAGCCAACCTAATTGGTAATGATTTGAATGGTATAGCTAGAAGATAAAATTAATTGAAAACTGTGGAATGAGTATGAGATGTGAAATATGAAAAATTGAGGAAGCAATAATATGTGGTGAAATTTGTGGAGCTGAACTAATAATGGTTTCTTGAGACATTATTTCAAAAGAATCTACATTACAAGGAGAATAATGGAAGCAACATGTTGAAAGCTTATTCATTTCAATTCATTTCAAGTATCCCATGTTGAGATAATGAGTCTCCTCTAAATACCCTTATTTATATCTTGCTCAGAGATAGTGCTCCTTTGTATCAAGTCCTATTTTATCTTTCCCTATGATAGTGAGTCTTGGATGCAAGTCCAACAATCCTCTTGTAATATTTCTCATATATTGTGAGACATTGTCACTATGGTTTTTCCCTCATTGGGTTTTCTACATTAAAATGGTGTTCTCTTGTTCATTTGTCTTCATTATTTTTATCATTCATTGTTGGTGATTAAAGTTACATGTTGTAAAACTATGAGTTGTAATGATGTCATTGATGATTAAGATGTATGCTCTTTGCTGATATGGTTGTGAAGATGTGTATAGTTAATTGAAGGCATGATGTATATCAGATGTGATGATACTCTAGTATTAGTATGTCGTAGAAGATAAAAACTTGTCCAAGTGATTGACGATTGATAGTACCCCCTATTTCGGATGCTCACTTAATTAGTGTTGATGTACGAACCATGATGTGTTGCTAACCATGATAAAAAAAAAATTGGTATTGGTTGTTATGGTAAAATGTCACGTTGCTTTCAAACATTGTTGTTCCACAATTGGTTAGAATTTTTGTTGATTAAATAAGATTATATGTCAACCTTCCTTTGTGTTAAAAATAATGTGTGTTAATGATTAGATTTTGAATTGAAATATGGTACAATGATGATATCACAAGGATTATAAGTATGACATTACTAAGATGCAAATGAGGATTTGAAGCATTCCATTATTAAGACGAGGATTAGAAGCATGACATCAATAAGATGAAGATTGTAATCATTGAAAATTTGAGATGGGGATTAGAAGCATGACATTAATAAGATAAAGATTAGACCATTAAAACTTTGAGATGAGGATTAGAAGCATGGAATTAATAATGATGGTTGTATGATGCTAAAAGATATCTCTATTTTCTCTCTCAGTGAACAATTACTACTACAAAAATGTTTTGATTATTGAAGAATGTGTCTATAGAGAAGTGCTTTGGTAGCTACCTGGAAGAATGCTCTGCATTTGATGGTATACAATTGTAAATTGGAACATAAACAGTATAGTCTATGGATGTTTTACTTCTATCTTTTGAGACCCCTAGTGTTTCCTCTGATATATTAGGTGTATGTTATTTGGTTGATAGTCTAGTTGTTTGTTAGAATTGGTGTGGAAAATTCTTTGTATTTCTTTGCATTAACTTTTCTTGTGTTGCGACTTAGAGGGAAGGCTAATAATGTTTTTATAGTGACTCAGTTTAATTTTCTAGTGAAGATTTGTACCACAAGTATGTTCTTGGTCGTATGCTTCAAACTATATAGTCTTGACTTTCCTATTATGAATAATTTTGTATCAAAATGGTTGTGGTATCTTGGATCATTGAGGAAGCATAAAATACATTATTGGGAATAATTTTTAATGTTCAAGGAACATCTCCACATGTTTCGTATATAAGTGATTGAGTACTTTGGTGTTGCATTGTGTTTGGAATTGGTTTTCAAGGTTATTTGTAGATTTCTACTTAATGTGTTTTTATTGTATTGATTATATTGTGTTTTTTTATTGCATTGAATAATGTTCTGAGTTGGTTTTAGGTCCCATCTTGCCTTTTGGGATCCACATTGACTGGTTTCAAGTTGAAGAAGTGTTTTTGGGATGATTAATTTTATGATACATGTTACCCCGCTCTTGATTTTGGAGGATGTGTGCCAAGTTTGTGACATGTTTGGATCACTTTAAATAGTGATCTATGAATTTTTAGGTCCTCTCTATTACCTAGATAGGACCACTTTCACCACAATTATGTTTTGGTGGCCGACTTGTTGAGATTAACCCTTTGTCCCTTATTTTGGTTGCTAATTGATGCTTAATTGGTGTAAATAGAAGATCAAATCAATTGAAAATTTTGGAATGAGTTTGAGATGTGGATACGTGAGTTTGAGGAAGTAATAATGTGTGGTGGAAGTTGTAGAGTTGAATTTATAATGGTTGCTTGAGACATCATGTCAAAATCATCTAAAATTATAAGGAGAATGCTAGAAGTAGCATTTTGAAGGCTTATTAAGCGTAATTCATTTCATACATCATGTGTTGAGACATTTATTATCTTCTACATGTCCTTTGTATATTTCTTGGAGATAGTGAGTCTTTTCAACAAGTCCTTTATAACTTTCCTTGAGATAATAAGTCTTTGATGCAAGTCCTATAGTGACCCTCTTGAAATGCTTTTGAAATATTGTGAGACATTCTCTTCGTGGTTTTACCCTCATTGGGTTTCCCACATAAATCTAGTGTTCTTGTATACATTGGTGTTGATTATTTTTATCTTTCATTACTGTTGATTAAAGTTTCATGTTGTAGAATTAAAGTAAAAGTTTGAGATTGTGAAATCTAATTCACTCCCCACCTCCTCTCAGTCTTTGAGTGTGATAAACAAGATAATTTTTTTCATTTTCATTTATAACCCTCTATTTCCCTAATATTCATGTGCCAAATATCCATATTCTATCTTGTCTAGCCCCAATTAGCCATTTCACTTATGGCCTATTTTAGTTTATTTTTTTCACTTAGTCCATCCTTTCACAAGATTGAACTCAAAAAATTATTTTTTGGCCAATATTTTGAGGGGGCATCCTACCGCATCCCTTGGTCCACAGGGGCATGATATTACCAGCTTGTTCATATTTTCTTTGAAACAAGCCTATAAAATTTATCATCTCAAAGAGGAGCAAAATGTAGACACGAAAAATGCCTAGCACACTCCTCATCATATCTCATAATTTATTCTTTTGTTATTAATTAAATAATTAAATAATTTAATTAACTACCATCATTTCTTCATTCATCACTCAAATTTAAAATTTCCCTCGATTTCTACTTTAATTAAATCATTTTTAATTATTTAATCAATTCATTTCCATTTATTCTTCTTATTCACAATAATTAAATAATTATTTTAAATTATTTAATCACCTAAGTATTCTTTTGTGCCCAAATAAAGTATTTAATTTATTAGTTATTCCTTTTCCAATTATATTTCTTCTTAAAATAAATAAATCATTATTTAATTTATTTTCTATATGTGCCTGGATTAAATAATTTATTAATTATTCCCATTCTCCACCTCATCACCTAACTAACACCTCACTTTTAATCTTCCGTCTAATCTAATCTAATCACTTCACTCATAATCATTCTTACATATCTAATCAATCAAATTAACATCACTTTTTGATGTAGTCAGTTCACATAATCATGCAACTAGTTAACTCCTTAATTCTGTCAATTAATTCCTCTAATCAATTCTCAACTGTTGATATTCTAATTAGTCTCAATCAATCTCCACCATTTATTGATATTAGGAAACTGATAGAAACTTAAAGAAAATGGAAATAAACTTAGGAAATAATCCAAGAGAATGTGCAAAAGGAAGAGATTTACCAAAAGGAGAGAGAGAGAGAGAGAGAGAGAGAGAGAGAGAGAGAGAGAGAGAGAGAGAGAGAGAGAGAGAGATTTTCCTTCAAAATATCAAACACAAATTCACCAAAGTGCTCCAAGAACCAAGACAAGAACACAAGGATTTGAAAGGGGTAAAAGAAAGAAAAAACCCCTTGTGAATAATATGAATATGGTTCAAATCCTAAAGAATGAGAGAAATAATCTCAATACAATATTGCAAGAATGAGAATGAGAGAAGAGAAAAGAAAATCCAACTTAGAACCCCTATGAGAACCCTAAGAAGTATGTGAGAACCATCTCTTAAGTAGAGATGAGTGGAGAAGTTTGCATGTAACTCCCATACTCTATGTGTGCCACATTCACATTTGGTGTGTGCCATGTGTAGGAATCCTCTTAAGGAGGAATATCTAATTTCCTTATTAAAGAATTTACAAATATGAGACACGACCTTGGTATATCTTTTAATTACATAGATACCAAGGAAAGATTAATTCTAACATCCCCCTTTAATCTTTACTTGGGGAGATGAGATCAATACATATCAAACCAAAATGTTTACAAGAATTTTGAGATCTCTCTTTTGAGTGAGTATTCATAAGGATGTCTACAGCTTGATCATCATGCATTTCTTCAACTTGTAGTGTGGAGCTTGAATGGTACATAAGTCTTTTTGCTAAGTGAATAGAACTTTGATAAATCAAAGGTGGAGTTGCTTGTTGAGGGGGGCCCATATCTTCAAATGACCATTGAGATTCTTGAGATGCATTTGTACATCCTTATTATTCATTTCCAATAGAAAATAGAGACAATGAGTGATCATATTCATGTTGCCAAGGAATAGAACTTGAGCCTGTAAAAAGGCAATAACCACTAGTAGAACTCCCATCATTGGGATCTCCTAGTGCTGATTCAGTAACACTTTGGAAAGAAAAATATTGTGAATCATCAAACATATAATCAAGAATGCAATCTTCAGTTGCATAAAACAAATCTGTAACATATTTAAAATTTACAATCAATTTTTTAACAATAAAAGTTAACGCTTATACAATTTTTTTTCTATTAATATTTCTCCAAATTATTTTAATATCATTTCCATTTAGTCCATATAAACAGTATTCAATGACCAATTTAATATGTAAGGGAATGAAGGAATACAATATAAGTAATTGCACAAGGAATACAGATGGATCTTTATTGAATCTCAAGCTGCGTGATCTATAGCGTATAAGCTGGGCAATGTTATAATGATGCTGGCAATCAATATGAGGTTGTGCAAAGGAGAACACAGCTGTTTAAAATGCTACGCAATATAATAAAGTTTTAAATGGTTAAAGAGTGTTGTTGCATGAGGAAAGGTAAGGTTAAACAAATAACAATGTTGTTGCGTGATGAACAGAGGTGAAGACAAGGTAAGGTTAAAATGATGCGCAAGGAAGAAGGAATATAAAGCTACGTGAAACTTAGTATGGCTAAGCAAAGTATATGCAATGTAAATAAAGATGTTGTGATAGAAAAATGTTAGAGAAAGCTAAACCAAATCATATAATCTCCAGAGATATATAAGCTTTGAAGCTCTATAGAGATAAAATGCGGAGAGATTTATGTAGTAAAATAGTAAACAAAGATATGCAAAGAACGGTTGCCTCATAAATACAATCATCATGTGTGAGCAATATATCCAAGATGCACAGTTGGATGTGGCTGAATTTTTGATATGATGGTAAGAGCCACATCACAAAGGGTCTCACCAGAGCGATTAGAGAGATAATTTCAGGAAAAAAAAGTTATTATCCTCTAAATATGGGTCTGCAAGCAAACTATTAATAAAAATAGTGGTTAGATCAAAGAGGTGCAGAGACAAAGCAATAAATGAAGTGTTATAAACAAATTAATCTAGATGTGTGCGAAACCCTGCAAGAATAATGTTAGGCCTGCACCAAAACACATAGATATATATTGAAATCTAAAAAAAAAAAAGCCTGAAGATTGATAGAGAAAAAAAATTGAAATCCCTTTGTGGTTGCCCGACAGAGGGTATGTTAGATCTTTAAAAACTTTTAAAAATGTGAATAAACTTATATTTGCAAAAAAAATGAAAGGAATCCCTACAAACAAGAGTTAAAAATAACTGATTTCTTCTCCTCAACGGAGATATCTTTCAATTATTCCTGCATGCACACTCAGAACAAGGATTAAACCAGCTCTGATACCATGATAGAAACTTAAAGAAAATGGAAATAAACTTAGGAAAGAATCCAAGAGAATGTGCAAAAGGAAGAGATTTACCGAGAGAGAGAGAGAGAGAGAGAGAGAGAGAGAGAGAGAGAGAGAGAGAGAGAGATTTTCCTTCAAAAGATCAAACACAAATTCACCAAATTACTCTAAGAACCAAGACAAGAACACAAGGATTTGAAAGGGGGAAAAGCAAGAAAAAACCCCTTGTGAATAATATGAATATGGATCAAAGCCTAAAGAATGAGAGCAATAAGCTCAATACAATATTGAAAGAATGAGAATGAGAGAAGAGAGAAGAAATCCAACTTAGAACCCCTATGAGAACCCTAAGAAGTGTGTGAGAACCATCTCTTAAGTATAGATGAGTGGAGGAGTTTGCATGTAACTCCCATACTCTATGTGTGCCACCTTCATATTTTGTGTATGCCATGTGTAGGAATCCTCTTAAGGGGTAATATCTAATTTCCTTATTAAAGGAATTACAAATATGAGACAAGACCTTGGTATATCTTTTAATTACATAGATACCAAGGAAAGATTAATTCTAACATAAACATCTACAAATGCAACCTTCATCCATATCATTCTCTAAACATGATCTTTAAGCTTTTGTGTTGTCTACTGCTAGAAGTGCTTGTGGATTTTTTTTAGAACAACATCTTTATCATTCATCAAAGACATCTTAAAGAGACAATATATACAAGCAAAGCTTTTTCATGAAGGTATAATTCTTTGTTTGTGCAATTATTTTTACATGCTTCATCGATAGAGTGGATTTAATTATGAATTTGAGGGTTTAGTGGTTGAATTTGCTTGATTATTTGCATAATTAATTTCTAATCCATAATACCAAATAAAAAAAGAAACTATGAAATCAAAACCATAATGCCAACACAATAAATGACCGAAAGCTTAAAAAATCCTACCCCAACCCCACTATCTTGCATCATATCAAAATAATTTTGAGAAATTAATGCAAATTAAATAGGCCCCACTACCAATTCTATTACACAATTACATTTTTCACATACCATATTCTAATGCAATACTTTAGTCTCCTTGCCTTTTTCTTTATCCTCTTCTAAATTGTAGCACTCTAATCATGATGGAATAGCCTCCACAATAAGAATGACCTATAAATTTTTAGCAATAATTCTACAACCAACTAAAGACATATTTGCCTCCTCTTGATAGCATGAAGGTGCTCAAAATACTAATTGAATTGCACCTTTTCCAGGTGGACCATGTCTCCAATGTCATTGTGGAGAAGGTAGGAACTAGCTACTATTGAAAGATGCAATTTAAAGTGATTGATTAACATCAAATGAATTCCATCTATCTTTTATAATTAAAATCCAAAAAAAACCTTTCCATCACTTAATGTATACACACCTTGGAGAAAAATCCATTTCCTTGGCCAACTCTTATATACTAGTTGTGTGTGTGATTATTGTACTTGTGAGCTGCAACACAAAACTTCAATATGTCTTTACATCAATGGTTAGAATCCTCAAATTCAATTGAAAAATAGAGAAAACCAAAGGAAATCAACATATTGATTCCTATCTAGAAAGAGTATGATTTAAGCTATAAGTTTGCCCTCAGATTATGCTAAAATCAGTTACACATTCAGTCCTAGAATAGAAGATGTTGGAGCTCTAAATTTTTGGCAAAATTTGGAGTCCTATATAGTGAGAAAGCTCTAAAAATTGCATCCTAAACTCCATGCCCAATAATTTATGATATTATGAAGTCCATGAAAATACAAAAACATATTATTTTTCAATTAAAAGTTGAGGGATTAGGGAAGGAAGCTCTGTGAGAGGAATAAATCAAAATTCTACAAGCGAAGGTTTCAGAGATGGTGGAATTTAGACCTTCTGCAAAGATGATGCCAATAGAGAATGAATATGGTCGAATTTTGCAAATATAAAAAAGACCCAGTTCGGGAAATCAAATTTCCTATCTACAGCAGAAATATAAGCTTTTCACGAAGTGTTTTGGATTTTTGGCCAAAGCCAAATCTGAAAGTTAGGTAGTTATTTTTTAGTTAGTTTATTATTTTTTCAAAATAGTTTGTAATAAGGGTTGTGTCTTTTCACCCTAAAGAGGTGTGAAAGCCACTCAAACACACATATATACATAATTTAAAATGTAAAGAGAATACAATATAATACAATTTCACATATTTGGATAGTTTTTAATCAACATGTATAACATGGACATGGATGTACTATTTTTTCAAAATCAATACAGATAAGTCCTTTTTCTTTCACATGTGTAATAGTTTCATTATTATTATATAATTAGTCCCTCAGATAAACCAATAGAACTTCTTCAAAGTGATAGTTTGATGTGCATGCTTCCTGATTTGATTCATAGTCTATATTTTCAATTGTTTTTCTCATTTTACATGGTTAAATTCTATTGATTGATGCCTCGGTCAATTGGGCTGTCATCTGAGAAGTATTACCTTTTAGAAATATCTCTGAATTTGTTTTAGGTTGCATGTACATTCCATAACACCTTTTAAGTGATAAGTTTTCTTGTAAAATTGTCTCTGAGGTTGAACATAAGATTGGAATGATCTTGACTCTATTGCCCGTGATAGAATAAGGCACTGGTATAATCATTATTTGGATTATAGTTATTCAATTCATTGTTATAGTTTTGTGATATCTTATCTATCTTTTTATTTCAATTTACATACATATTTACTAAACATTCTTTCAATTACTCAAAGTATTTTAGTTTACAGTTTATGATATATTGCTTACAATTTGATTAATTCAAGCCCACTTGCCATCTTGAGAGATCGGTTGAATTCTGTACACAAGTTATCTGCTATAAAATGCCTTCAACCAGTAGATAGTGGTTAAGGTAAAGGTTCACCCACCTTGGTCTTGCAGAGCTAGAAGTGTAGGGGAAGAGGATCATAATCGATCATCCCTGTTAGTTGGCCAAAAACAATTGGTTTTTCAAACATTGGATTGGCAAGTCCATAGGAAATCTGATTCAGCATTTTTGCGCACCAACAAATTGGCGACTCTTCTGGGGAGTTGTCTATGAAAGACAGCGTTGAAGATTACCTAGAAGCTCTGGTGATGTAATTAAGACTCTACTAGTAGAAAAGAATCCAAAAGATAGTAAGTATTTTCCTTCTAATAAGAAGGTGGCAACTCTATTTAATAAGTTATTTCAGTCAGTGACTCTACTAAGGGAAAAGACTCAAAAGGAGATAAAAAGGTGGCGACCCTGTATGTCAGAAATTTTTAATTTCTCCACTGAGGGAGATAACTTGGAAGGGATGAGTATTTGTCCTTTAATTAGTAATAGAAGATTGATTACATAATGTTTATACAACTGTTCAAAAGGTTTTTGATTCTCGTTGATACCAGGCCTTTGGATCTTAGGAAGTTTCAATGCAGTTCTAATAAATTGTTTTCACAACTTTCACAGAGGGTTCCTAGATTTTATGGAGATTATGATGAATCGGTTCTTGATCATTTGGATGCTTTTCATATATTCCTTGATAATTATGAGGTCCTTATAGAAGATGATGCCATGAAGCTATTTGCATGGTCATTAAAAAATAATGCACAAGAAGAATATGAATCATTATCTACGCAGTCCATCTCATCATGGAGACAGTTTGAGCAATGGTTTCTTTATATGTTTCATGATGCCAGTGGTGAAGAAGACAACTTGTGCTATGAATAGTATGAAGAAAAAAGTTGCAGTATGGAAGAAGATCCAAATTACATTATGGAAGAATAATTGTACATGTCCCCTTTGGATACATTCTTTAATTTGGAAAGATATGAAGCTGAACTTGCAATACATCTATTCATGAGAATGATAAAGATTTATCGAGAAATACCTTCAGATATCAGGCCTTTGGGAAGAGAATTAATGGATAAACTTCATGAGTTAGGAATATATTCTAATTCTCAACTATTAATTTTTCTTGAGCAAGTATGTGAGGAATTGAGAAAAGAAAAGAATAATGACATAGAGGAAGAAAATTCAAATCAGGTTGAAGAAGAATCCGTACATGGTAATATTTGCATGGAAACAAGTATTAATTACCATGATGATGAGGAAGAAGATATTCTCAGTATAGAAGAAATCTCATATTTACTAGACATGGAATATCAAAAACATGTTGAGAAGAGTGGTCAAATTTCTTTCTCAATGCATGGATCGGTACATACTCAGGGGATACTAGATGAAGAAGATGATAAATTTTAGGAATCAAATAATGAAGATGAAATAGATCAGCATACAACATATAAAAAAGAAGAAGTTTTAGATGAAAGCTCTCATAAAGATGTGCTTGAGTTCTCTATGTTCCTGAATCCATTGTTTGAAGAGGAAGTAGAGAAAGATATGTCTATGCCCTTGAATCCATCAGTTGAAGAATATTTTCTATGCAATCAAGTCCATCAACATCATGATAAAAATAGTGGTCCTAGTAATTATTTTGGGGATGATGAATCTCGGAATATGTATGGGGAAGTGTATTTAGAAAATGAGCCATGCATCATTTCACCCTCCGAGAAAAAGTTATGTCAGACATGCAAAAATGAGATAGAATCCAATAGACATTGATGAAAATGTGTTGAAGATTAGTTCAGAAAAATATCAGAGTGTCCTATCTGATCAAATTCCTGATAAGAAGATAGTTCCTGAATATGAGCTATCTTCAAAAATTTTATGTAAAGAGAAACACTATCTAGAGATTGGAAATGGGGAAGATTGTGTGCAAGGAAACATCCAAGAAAGAGAACATAGTTTAGATATTTATATGGTTGATCATATGCATAGGGATCCTCCATCCAACAAAGAACACAGTGCACCTAATTATAGCTCAGAGGAAAAACATAAATCAAAAGCCATTGATTGTGTTGATAAAGTGAAACCAATGAATATTCTTGTGTTTCTTGCTGGGTTGATAGGAGGTATCTTGATGCCTGACCATGGACAACATCGCTTCATGTGTGGTTGGGTCGGTATGTTCACTCAGATGATTGGGTCTACCCGTAGATTTTGTTGGGGTAGTTTTATTCTTGCACACATGTATAAAGAGCTACATGAGATTGTATATGAGTACTCTTGGAGCATGACTGGAGGTATTTTGATTCTTCAGATCTGGGCCTAGGAGCACATCCCAGTTACATGGTCGATTGTGGACAGACAACAAGCACCAGAGGATCCTTATGTGTGTATATATTCAGGTTATGTCCACCAGCCCCACCTGGGTAAGCTGGAGTATTGGCGCAGGGTTCTTAATGATGTGACAATGGTCGAGTGGCGACCATACCTAGACTTTGAGGAGTGGGGCTCAGATCAGTGACATATGTCATATTTCTTTCAGAGTAGACATTTGATTGGATGTACTAGATACATCATTGAGAGATTCATGGTCACTCGCGTCTTGAGATAGTGTGGACGGATACAGGGCATCCCGCGAGACTTGACAGTATATGCTCGGATCCATGATGAGGAGCTACTATGGGGTGCTCGATTATCATATGAGATTGCACAAAGAGAGATCATGGAGATGGTTACAGTTGGGTGGGATTATCAGGCTGACACAATAGATGCAGAGGTGAGTGATGAGTTCAGTGCTTACCTTATATAATATCCCTTTCCATAGGTCACCATTCCTAATGAGATTACATCGCATATTGAGGACACGTTACATTATGATCATGTTGATGATGGTCCTGTGAGAGGTGGAGGCAGAGGAGACATGGGTATGAGAGGTGGCAGAGATGAGAGGGGTGATAGAGGCGGTAAAGGCCCTCCTACAGACAGAGGTCAAAGACATGGTCGAGATGACAGGGGAGACAATGGAGATGACAGGATTGGTGGAGCAGAGGGTTGACATACGTGATTCAGATTTATACCTCCACACAGGGAACTAGGTCTACTACTGACTAGGCAGTAGCAACAAAGATCATCAGGATAGAGACCTACAGGTGAGAGCATTGGTGGAGGCGGACCTCCTAGACAAGATCCTCCTAGAGATATCGAAAGAGACACAAGTAGAGACGAGGATCCATTTTCATAGTGCAAGTGGGAGAGAGAGTAGCTAAGGGCTTGCATCAGTACGATAGATGCACTATTAGCAGATAGGGACAAACAACTTGAACTTGTGAGATCATAGCAAGATCAATAGCTAGGTGCTCTCAGAACAGAGAGAGAGATCAACAGAGGGATAGATTGAGAGATAAGAAAGATCTTCAGGCTCGTACTTCTACACACCAGGGACATAAAGATGAATATTACTTTTCTCTATATTGCACGACCGTTCCTCAGCCACAACAAGAACCATTGTATTTAGTTGCAGCACAATAGTCAGAGGGTTCTATGCCTCTGCCACCTCCTACATGAGGAATTGAACTACCTCCTCCACCTCTTGATCGGGATGAGGGTGGTAGTCATACATGAGACTATTAATTCTTGATATTTTTGTATATTGATTTTGTTGTGATCATTTATTGTAGTCTTGATACTCGATACATGTGTATATGTTGATTCTGATCTCCTGATATTGTTGATACATTCCCACATTTTTGATCTGATATTCATTGATATATATATGAGATGGTATCTTCTAATTCTGATATATACATTTTTTTTCATTTTGATACCTATTGTATGTGATAGATATGTAGATTTAATTCATACTTGATGATGTACTTGGTCTTTGTGATGATGTAGATTAGATTCATGTGATGACATCATTTATGATTTTTGTTTTTTCACTGATATATATGTGTGTGTGTGTGTGTGTGTGTGTGTGTGTGTGTGTGTGTGTGTGTGTTAAAATGTTTCTATGTGAATTTGCAGATGTATATTTTTGAGATTTTATTTATGCAAATATATGTACGGATGCACTTAGGATGTATAAATGCAACACTTTAATGAGTTATGTTTTTTTTATACTTTTTTCTTTTCCCATTATGAATGCAAAATGAATGCCATGCTATGAATATGCAACAACATGAATATATCAGTAAATAGATTAAATAATCAACCTCGACTAAATGCAGACTTCTAGGACTGTCACTGATCTTTTAACACTTTAGCATTTTATCATCATAGGGCATTTGTGTAACGGACATCATCAGTTAGTACAACTGTCACTGGTACCAAGGAAGTGTCATGAGAGTATGAATACTACCTTAACTGGATGCAATGTCAAAAATAAACCTAAGCATCAAAGCATAGAGGCCAGGATAACTTGTCAGTTATCTCCTTTTGATTTAAGAATTGCCTTATGTTCATGTGCAATGTAGGATATGTGACCCGCAATGACCTTTAATGTTCATATCCTTGGGTACTTAGAAGATGATTAGAAACAGAGAAGTAAATTGATTCAACCTCACTGTATCTTAGAAATAAAAAGGATCGAGATATATGTGGCTATCCATTCATGTTGGAAGCTCTTATCATAAACATCCAGATTAGGTGAAGTGTATAGGCTCATTGAAGCAATAACCATACGCAGAAAACCAAGAAAATGTTATGCCCCTTGTACTTGCAACTCCTTATCATTGAATATACATCATGGAATAACTCAGAAGATATAACAAGAAACAACTGATAATTAGACAAAGAAAATTCATAACTATTTATACGCCCCTTGTTTGAAACATCATCGAAACATGAAAAGAGTCATAATCGAATCAAGATCACTATATATGTGTTTGTGTTGTTTAGGAATACCTTTGATTCATTATTCAATCATAGTAGAGAAATCATCAATTGCAACTTGGAATTAAGCAATGTATATCTATGTCTAAGTGAGTGAGATAATATCAGCAATTACAATCCAATGAAGTGTTGAGAAACATTATTTGATTAAAGTGTTGTGAAACACTAGTAGGATTAAAGTGTTGAGAAACACTAGTATGATTAAAGTGTTGAGAAACACTAGTATAATGTCCATTATAGGTAGGTGGTTGTTAAGAAAGACCTTTGTTTGTGATAGTGACCAAGTTGTTGAAATTCAATTATTGAAGAAATATTGTTTGTATTGGCAAACTTTCCTAGACAAGGACCTAGGAGGACCTATCAACCAACAACCACCGACTGAACAAGTTGTCCGAGATGCCCCTAATGTAGAATTTCTATCCCTAAGATGCAAATATAGACAAACTCTAGGCAAGGAAAGTACATTCATGAAGAGTTCAGATTCAATTGATAGCAAAGATATGATTGTGAAGGATTGGTGCAAGCAGTGCATTGATAGATGGAGCGTTGATTACAAGTGATGCTTGTTTTCTAGGTTTTCACCACTTGGCAAATTTGTATTTTTTCTACCAAGACGCCTATTTGTCAGGTTTTTGCCAAGGCACTTTTTCTTGTTTTTCAAATTTTTTGTACTTTTTCTCTTTTTTTTGTAGTATCAAAGCACCTATTTTCCAGGTTTTCACCAAGAATACCTTTTTTAGGACTTTTCCACTATTTTTTATTTTTCTCTTTTCCACTATTTTAAGCTTTTTTCAAGATCAAATTTTCACTTTTTTTTGGTATTTTCTCAGGATCAATTTCATTGTACAAGCCCTTCGATCAGATGTCAGGCATAAAACCCCTTCAAGTGTAGAGTATTGATAGGATCAGGAAGAACATCTCCTTCAGGTGTAGATAACTGATAAGCTCATGTCCCAAAAACTGCTATGATAACATAAGGCCCCAGCCAGTTGGGTTCAAACTTGCCTTTTTGTTCTTTGTTTGGTTGGTTCTTAGGATTCTCTCTTAGAACGAGATGCCCCACTTGAAACTATCATGGATTTAATTTCTTGTTGTACCCTTTTGATATCCTTTTCTAATAAAATTTCATGTGATCAAACACTTGTTGTCTGTGCTCATCCAATATTTCTAGTGCTTGAACCCTATCTGTGGTATTGTTCGTCTATGACAAGACCTTGGAGAGATACTCGCAAAGAAGGAATTTCTACTTCAATTGGTATTATTGCCTCTGCGGCATAGATAAGAGCAAATGGCGCAGCTCCTGTTGGTGATCTGATGCTTGTTCTATAAGCCCATAGTGTTAGATTTAATTGTAAATGCCAGTCTCTACCAGATTTACTCACATTTATGTGTAGGATTTCTAAAATGTTCTTGTTTGAAGCCTCAGCTTGTCCATTACCTTGAGGATAATAGATTGAAGAACAATGTTGAGTAATGTGAAACTATGTACAAAGGTCCTCAATGTCTTGGTTCTTGAATTACCCCCCATTGTCTGTTATAATAGATAAGGGTATCCCGTACGTACAGATGATGTAGCTCGAGATGAATATAACAACTTTTTCCCAGTGGCTTTGATTAGTGGCACTACTTCGACCCTCTTTGTGAAATACTAAGTGGTTGTGATGATGTATTTGTGCCCAATTAAAGAATTGGGATAGACTTGTCCAACAAGATCAAAGGCCCATTGCTAATATGGCCAATGTGTAATAAATGGTATGAGCTCCCTGGCTGGAGCATGGATAAGATTTCCATGTGTTTGACATTTTTGACATGTTTTAGCATACTGAACTACATCTCTCTCCATTGTAGGCCAATAGTACCCAAACCTTAGGAGTTTCTTAGCTAATGAAAAATCATTCAAGTGATATCCACACACACCTTCATGGACCTTTTTTAATGTGTGATCAGACTCTTCTTGTTCTAAACACCTAAGTAGCATTCCGTCAAGACCTCATATATATAAGTTAGTAGTAATAAGTACATAAAATGATGTTGTCCTAATTATTGATCACTTTTTATTTCTAGACAGGTCATTAGGTAAGGTTTGATATGTAAGATAGGTAGTTATATTGGTATATCTAGATTGGTCTTGGGCGTTTAAGGTGCAAATAACTTGGGATTTAGGTGTATCAAATGCAGGGAAGAATAATTCTTCCACCAAGAAGTCATAGCGAAATTGACGTTCCTCAAGTTGTAACATGGATGCTAGTGTTTCCATAGCATCTGCAGCTATATTTTCTATTCTTAGAATTTTTTGAAATGTCATAAACACAAAGTACTTCTTCAAATCCTTGATCATCTTCTTATAGGGAATCAAATTTTCATCTTTTATTTGGTACTCTCCATTTACTTGATTGATGATGAGTTGAGAATCACCATATACATGTAGCTCTATAATTTTTCATTCCATGGCTAGCTTGAGATCATTTACCAATGCTTCATATTTTGAGATGTTGTCGGTACATGGAAACATCAATTTGTATGCCTTAGGCAGCTTGTAACCTTGAGGTGTGATAAACAATACCTCTGCTCCAGATCCTTGCTGTGTGAAAGCACCTTCAAATTAAATTTTCCATGGATATTCTATTGAGTGTGTTATTGTCTCATATGGAAATTCTATTATCAATGGTGTTACATCTCGTAATGGTGAATCAACTAGTTGATCATCTAACACTTGTCCTTTAATAGCCTTTATGTTGACATACTATATATTAAATTCACTGAGTATGAGAACCCATTTTTCTAGCCTTCCTGTTAATGTTGTCTTGCTCAGGAGGTACTTAAGAGGATCAATCTTTGCAATGAGATTCATTATATGCGAGACCATGTAGTGTCTTAGCTTTTGAGATGCAAAAAAAATGTTAGACAAGCCTTTTTAATTATACTATAGTTGACTTCATAAGATACCAATGTCCTGCTGATATAATAAATTGCTCTTTCCTTCTTGGTATCGTCCTCTTGTGCGAGAAATAGTCCCAGTGACGTAACTGTAGCTAAAATATAGAGTAACAATGCCTTACTATGAATAGGTGCTATTAAGATAGGAGTATTAGCCAAATAATATTTTAATTCCTTGAAGTTATTTTCACAATGTTCATCCCATTTGAAAGGAACTCCTTTATGTAAAAACTTCGGGAAAGGTTGCACTCTATCTGCTAGTTGAGACATGAACATTCTAATTGACTGGAGTTTTCCTTGGAGAGTCCTTATTTGACTTATATTGCTAGGAGGTGGCATATCCATGATTGCTTTCACTTTTTCTGGTTCTACCTCAATTCCTTTAGCTAATACAATGAATCCTAGGAGATTTCCTGATTGAACTCCAAATGCACATTTCTTTGGATTGAGCCTTAGTTGAAATTGTTCCATTTTATCTAGTATCTTTCTCAAGTCTTCAATGTGATTTATTCCAATTTTTTACTTGGATAAGGTATCATCCACATAGTCCTCAATGTTCCTATCGTCATAGCTCATTGATATGTAGCTCTGACATTCTTTAGTCCAAATGGCATGATGTTCTAGCAAAATGTCCCCCGTGCACATGTAAATACTATCTTTTCTTGGTCTTCAGGGGTGATCTTTATTTGGTTATAGCCCAAAAATCCATCCATGAGTGAATAGATTTCATATCATGCCATGAGATCTATGATCATATCAATATTGTGTAGTGGGAAAACATCTTTAGGACAAGCTTTCTTTAAATCCCTGAAGTCAGTGCAAATTCTGATAGATTTGTCTGCTTTAGAAATTGGGATTACATTATAAATCCATCCTGCATAAGCAATGATCCTTACGAATCCATCCTTTAAGAGTTTTTCTAGCTCCGCTTTCACCAATAATGCTACATGTGGGTGCATCTTTCTTAATTTTTGTTTGATAGGTTTTATCCCAGGAGTGATAGATAAGTGATGCATTATTAATTCATGATCTAATCTAGGAATATGGATATAATACCATGCAAATTTGATCTTTTTCTCTTTAAGGAACTCAGTGAATTGTGTCATTTCTTCCTATGACAGAGATTGTGCAAGACGGACAAATTGAGGAACTTTCGTCATTCCCATACTAACTGGTTGTGTTCGTTCTATGAGGACTGAAGATCATTCCTAAAAGTGCTCTGGGAGGATATCAAGAATATTATATTTTAGCACCTCTAAGAGGTTTTCACCTTCAGATACGTCTTTTATTTTTACTTTTTTAGAATCTGATACTGCCACAACGTGATTTTCACTGTTAGTTCTTTTCTTCTTTTTACTTTTCAATTTGTGACTAAGAAAATTGATATCCTCCTTTGCCATGTTCATTCTCCTTGCATCGATGGAAGAGGGATAGGATTCACAAGCATTAAAATAGTAGGCTAAAGTGTAGTCATTGGGAAGGTTCATTATAGGATTATGTTCTGAGTCTGTCCAATCAATCAACTCGAGATTTACCAAGTATAGTGATTCATAGGATTCTAAGGACAACACCGCGTTAGTGTCAAAACTATTAACTGATAAGACAAGTTCTGTTAAGTTATCTTTTATAGTGTTTAGATCATTAAGAGTCAGATCATCATTATTAGAGTCATTTTTAGGGTTATGCGAACCTAACTCTAGTGACCTATCATTTGAGAATTCTCCTTCTTCTCTTTCTCTTTTTATATCAAAGATTTTATATCCTTTGGTACTCCTCTTTTCCTATTAAGACGTCTGTTTCTACATCAGTTATACTAGGCATCACCAACTCATTCAATTTTGTGACAAAATTTGCATTGTGGGTAGTATTAGAACTTTCTCATCTTTCCAGTAAAGGTGCAAATTTATGGATTACATATACTTCAATATATATGGTAGCATCAAACATTTGACCTCATTCATAATCATGTGAGTCTGAGATATTGTCATTCGATCAAGTTAGAAATTCAGCAATAGTGATATGGTATACTCTATTGGCCATTTGTGAATCAAAGTGTGGTAGATCTAGGACATGTGAAATTGTTACTAGTTGCCCCCAATTAGGATGTATATCTTTTTTTTGTCTTAGAGAAGATAACTCTTGAAAAGTATTTGAGCTACTTGCTTCTTCTCCCCTGCTCATGTCTTCTTCTTGTTCTTGAGGGGTTTCTTCATGTTATTCCTCTTCTTGTTGAATTCCTGGAGAATCTTCTTATTCTTCCTCCTCTACTTCTTGTACATTGGTTTGTGAAAACAAAGGAACATGGTGTTCTAGTTGTTCTCCAAAAGTAGGTACATATCATTCTCCTTGGTATTTTGGATTCTCAATAGCTATATATAGCAATCTTTCATATGTCTATGGTATGAGTTCAACTTCTTCTTCATCTTCATCACTTCCTTTATAAAAAATTTAACCATCTCTTAAGGTAGGATGTTCTAATTTGTTATTGAAACCTAATCTTGTCTTGTCCTTAGTGTCCCTAAATTTTATATGAATTGGCTCAATGAGTCCTTTGCCTTTATCTCCTAAGGGTCCATTTCCTTTGTATCCCATTTTTTTAAGAAGATCATAACATTTTTTATATTTTTTGGGAGATATTTCAACATGTCTTACCTCATTTTCTCCTTTTCTCCCTTTATAGAGTCATGCCAAGAATGCTTTATTTTCTTTTTATGCCTCTTGAGAAGTGGAGGCTCTAACCATGCCCCTAGGTTCATGAATAACTTTTCCCTTCGAGGTAGAAGGTGTAAATGATGGGGAGGGTCTCCCATATGAGCTTGGAGAT
Organism: Thuja plicata; assembly: GCA_018584345.1. Lineage (NCBI taxonomy): Eukaryota > Viridiplantae > Streptophyta > Pinopsida > Cupressales > Cupressaceae > Thuja > Thuja plicata. The sequence goes on along the minus strand of MU228157.1, from coordinate 4,523,949 downwards.
ACGGGAATGTTAGCCAATGATGACATTGTATCCAATTTATATTCCCCAATGCTAGTTTCTTCAAGTTTTAATGTTTTTCCAAAACTTCTCATCGCCATGTCTTTAAAGGTTTCAGCTGGGAACTCTTTTGGAACTTCCTTTTTGTGAGGAAGCATACTGTCTGCCTTGATGTTGTTGCAAGTGTAGCTTGAATCTACAGGAATTGTTACTTCTACTCCATTGTGTGGGAATTTGATACATTGGTGGTAAGTAGATGACACTGCTTGCATTTCATGTATCGAAGGTCTTCCCAATTATATGTTATAGGTCAATGGTAGATCAAGAACTTGAAAAATCAATTTTTGTTCTATTGGTCCTATTCTTATTGGTAAAACAAATAGTCCTTTGGATGACCTTTCTTCCTCATCATAGGCCTTGATGGTTATCTTACTTCTTGAATCAACTGTGTTCTGAAAGACCCAATGCTTTGACTAGATTGAGAGTGCATATATTCAAACCCACGCTTCCATCTATCAATACACATTTTACACGGTGTTTTTGAATCAAAACTTCAATGTGTAGAGGCTGATTATGGGGATGAGTCAAAGATTTATCATCCTCTTGTGAAAAAAAGATGTAATGCAGAGCTGACATGTGATTAACCATTGCCTAGAATTTGTCAACATCTATGTCCTTTGGAATGTTAGCTAAATGTAGGGCTTGTTAGAGAACTTCCATATGCACTGAAGAGATTTTTAGCAACTCAAATATAGAAATTTGAGTCGAGGTTCTTTGCAATTGGTCCACCAAGTTATAGTTAGCTGATGGTATGGGAACTATTTGTCTTAACGTTGCTATTTTAGGAATTGTGACAATGGGTTGTTTGGATGATGTTGCATGTTTGGATGAGGAATTAACCCCTTTGATCATAATTTGCGCTTGACTTCATGTTACTACATTTGAGTGTGTCGATTTGTCCTTGACACCTTTGATAGTGATCACATTGATTGATTCATTTTTTATGTCCAACATATTGATCACATTATAGCTATGAGAATAAGTGTAGTGGACTTCATTTCCTTTTTCTTTAGAGGCTTCTCCTTTTTCATAGTTAGGAAATGGTTTATTATAGGTCATGTGATCTTCATTAGATGTGTTCCCTTCCACTTTGATTTTGCCTGCATCGATGAGATCTTGTATAATGTGCTTGAGTTTGAAACAATCATTGGTCTTACCTCCTTATTTTTATGGAACTCACAATATGCATTATCATTCCACAATCTTGGTTTGACTTCCAGTTCCCAAGGTTTTGACTATAATAAAGTAATGATTTTATTAGTAGTTATGGCTTCTATATTTTGACTGTCATCCTGATGATGGATCATGTAGTGTGATCCGAAATGTTGATGGAAAAATTGATACATAGTCAAATCCAGAACCCATAACTACTAATTATGATGGACTGTGAAAATTTCACGCATCTTAATGATTTTTTTTTGTCCAAGAGAGTTTTCAAAACTATTTCAACAGGTTCTCCCAATGGAGTAAATGTCCATTGTGGTCTAGATACCCACAACTTATTCTTGTTGGTATCATTGTTTGCTCATGGTATTGTTGTTGTTGCCTTAGCTTCTTTGCTTACTTGTAGGCTGTTTGTAAGATTAAACACAACTGGTTTGACATTCGTATTTGAATCTTCCACCACTCCATCATTAACAACATTTTTTTTCTTGTTCCACCATTCATGTTTGTTGGTATAGTTGTTGGTAGATTTTTTGTCATTAGAAAGCACGATTTCTCCCTTTTTATCATAACCTCTTCTGCATGAATAACGTTCTTAATTATCTTGTCAAAACTAGGAGAATCTTGCATTTGTAGGACATAATTCATTTCAGGTATTAAGTTATTGATGAAGATATCCATCTTTTCCCATTCAGGTATTTGTCTTGAGTACCTTGCAAATATTTTCCTCCATCGTTGCAAGAAATGTGTGAAGGATTCACTTGTTCGTTGTTTGGTATTACAAAGATCCATCATGGTGACATTATGTTGTATGTTATATGAGTAGTGTTGGAAAAATATTTGAATCAACTCCTCAAATGTTTGTATGCTAGGTGTGAGTTTGGAAAACCATTCCATGGCCTGTCCTCCTAAAATTTTTGAAAATAGTCTCATCGAGTATGTTGGTTCATGCATAAATTCAATACTCAATGTGTAAAATTCTCTCACATGATCATGAGGATTCATTTCTCACATGTATTTTTCATACTTTGGTCTTGCCATGTTTGGTGGAAAAGACACCATTTGCAAGTTCTTACTAAATGGGAATGAACATATGTGTTCCTGGTGGAACCCAAATTTACAGGAATATTCACTTTTATCCAGTACAATTGAAAATGCACTAGTCACGTGATCTCCGAAGCAGAGGGATCCAGTTTGAACTGAGTAAGGTTAAAATATTTTTTTCCGCATGGTCTCATGAAGTAATCAGGGTTAGTGGAAAGTTACCGAGATCATGTGACCGCTCAGTTGCGAAGTCTCCAAAGCAGATCAGAGGTTAAAGCATAAGGTTAAGTTCTGACAGTAATCCAAGTACGCACTGATAAATAAAAAAAGAGCGACACATGGTAGTGAAGCGGGCCCAGACATTATGTGTTTAGTATCTAAGTCTCTGGATGATTTGATGACATCAGCAAAGTTTACGAGACTCACCGACAGTCGTTGATCTTAATCTGAGCTTGCTTAAATCTTACGGTTGTCGCGTTATCTCCAGATCAAAAGGAATATGCTTTTATCTTATAACGACTTAACAATAATTGTTGATCTCATTCAAAGCTTAATTAAATATAATATTGGTCCCGTGATCATGAGATAAACCCAGATTCAAGGAGATGATCTCGCGATTTGGAGACTAAAGACATTTGTGAACCCGATGTCAAAGTGTGGTTAAAGATAAAGTCAAAGACCGGAGTTAGAGCGGTAAAAGTAGAATGGTTTCAGTTAGATCCAACAGTGAGCACGGTGGCTTAGGGAAAATATGCAAGATTTTTATTCATTAAGCCATTACGCCTGATTGACATGTGTCCTGACCCCACTAAAAGACTAAATGATTAAATGTGAATATTTACGGTAGTCGGGTGAACGCCAGATAAAGTTTGAAAAGTCAAGATCATTCAGCAATAAAGAGATAAGGGTGCAGTCACCAAGTCTTTGAATGGAAACCAAGGGTTTAAAGGAATTGTTAAAAGCTTCAGTCGCCAAATCTTAGAACGAAACCTGGTTAATGGAAGTTTTCAGCGATAAGGAGACTATGCAGTCGCAAGATCGCTGAAAAGAGAACTAGAGTTTAATGTAAAGACCAGGGAAGTTAGAAGATCAATGATGCAGTTCACGTCTGATCTACGATCGAAGTTCACTTGCAATAAAAGGATGCATGATGGTTACCCACTACGACTTTGCGAGATCATGCCACATGCCTCAAATAATGAAAAGGACAAAATTCCCGAGTGGCACTGATGACTTGGATTCTCTTTGTCATTACATGTTTTTATATTGTTACTTTGTCGACTAAGGGTTTTGATTAATATTTGATATGTTGATATTGTCTGCATGCAAGGTTTCACGAGGAATAAGATGAAAATGAAGTGATCTAGATCAAAAGATAAAGATCTAAAGACATGAAAAAGTCAATTGATATACCCTACAGAAGTCAAAGAGATATTTGAGATTCTTAATGAATAATTAACGAACTATTTGATTATATTATCTCTTTGGTCGATAACTATTTCTGAGGGATGATAAGTCATTCTTAAATGTAATTGTGGCTATTCAGTTGTTGATCTTAGGGATTAGGTTTAGTTAGATGAACCAATGCATTGATCTGAAGCTTGTTCGCATCCTTTGAGCTTTGTATAAAAAAAGGATACCAAGATCAATGCAGAGATGGGTCTTTAGAGGTCTGGTGGTGATATTTTTCATCTCTTAAACGATTTTAGTTTTGATCACAACTGAACATGGATTCTTATGTACCTATTTTTTATAATCAATAAAAGATAAGTGTTTTATGTTTCTCTTGGCTCAAGGTTTCAATTCTCATTCAATTATTCCTTTGCAATTATTGAAGGAATTTCAATTGTTGTCTTTGAGTTGCTTATGCAGAAGAGTTATTGTCTCATATCATTGTTTGAATATCAGGAAGTGTGTGATAACTTAATTTGTTTATGGCTTCTTGTTCATCTGGTCTCCCAACCATAGGAGTTAAACTCATTTGAAATAACAAGGATATAATACAAACCTTAATCTTCTATGTATCTAAAGCAGTCAGATAGTTGATGGTTGAATACTGTCTTGCAAAGTTGTACATAGGATTGAATGTTGGATTGACTCTATTTCCCAAGTTGATATAGGCACTGATCTGATTTCTATCAGAGATAGACATTTGATTCATTGTTTCATGTTGTTGAGATATTCTAAAATCCATTCATTTATATATACATTTTACAAAACATTCTTTAAAAATCTCATAAAGCATTTAGTTTTGCAGTTTTATCTTACAATTGATTACAGTTTGATTCCTTTCAAAGTAACTTTCCATACTTGTGAAGGGGAGATTTAAGTGTTCATTATATGGTATAAAAAGCCTTAAAGGATAAGGTGTAGGCCTACCAGCCTTGGTTCTATAGAGCCATAATTGCAGAAGTTTCAACCTTTCCCCGAGGTTAAACTTGTTAGTTGGCCAAATCACTTGGGTTTCCCATCATTGGATTGGCAAGTCCATAGGAAATCCAATCTGTTGATTTGAGCACCAATAGATTGGCGACTCCGCTGGGGAATTTCTCATAAGATAATTCTCAATTGTACCAAGAAGCTCTAGTGATTATCTGCTAAATATTGGATTGTTCAGTTTGCCCCATCCGATTCACACAACATATTGGCGACTCTACTGGGGAAAGTTTTTAGAATTTTAGATTTTGCATATCAAAGAGCTTGTTTAAACAAATTGTACATTCTACTGGAAGGAAGAATCTAAAAGACCAGCAAGTAGTAGTTTCCTTCTGACAGGAAGGTGGTGACTCTACAAATTTGGATGTGAGAATACCTTGATGAATGTAAGTATTCATGTTGGGTAGAAGATCCTTGTATCTAGATCAAATTGAATTAGATTTACACAAAAGATTAAGAAGAAGTAAGCAAGAGGTTGCTGACAAGATGTATACCAGACATAAAAGATTTCCTGATAGAGAGACTATTGGTTTCAATAATGGAAGTTATTATGATTTAGATGAATTTATAAATCCCTTTGGCTATGAAGATGATCAGAATTTGGCTCAAGAAATAGAAGAAGAATATGATGAAGAAGACAATTTCTTATATGCTACATTGAGTAAACTAACTGAATATGGGAAAAAGAATCCAAAGTTATTGAGAGCTATGAAAAGGTTACCTGATGAATCCTTGGAAAAGTTAGAAAAAAGGAGAAGTGAGTTGGATTTAGTATTTGAGGATGAAAAGGAGACAAGAGAAAAGGAGATATCAAAAGGTAATGGGCAACCAAAATACAATCCTCCTCATAGAAAAAATGGAGAACCAATTTTCAACAATGATCGCACAAATCCATTGTATGGACCTAATAATAAAGGAAGACACAAGGGAGGCCATAACAATAGTGGAAGAAATGATTATTGGAGACAACAAAACAATGCAGAAAACTATGACCGAGGTAATCCTAGACAACAAAGAATGGGTAATGGTCATAGAAGTGGACAAAATCACCATGGCATGGATCATCAAAATCTCAGAGTTCAAAATGGAAACCAACACAACACGGGCCAAAGAAGAAGAGCTCCAATGGTGGTGGAAAGATATAGACAACTGGATTTCAATGGGATAGTCGTATATCCAAATACCATATCAAGTGATTTGAGGAATGCTATTCCAAAATTTTCAGAGAATGGAGTGGAATCTACTGAAAAACATACCATAAATTTGAAGAACACTATTGAAGAGTTAGATGGAAACCATGAAGACATTTTTATGAAGTTGTTTCTCCAATCATTAACTGAAGATGTTGTTGAATGGTATAGAGGATTGCCTGATGGGTCCATTTCAAGCTGGTGTAGTTTTGTAAATCAATTCATTGAACAGTTTGGTGATCATAATGACACATCTTGTGCATCTCATGAGTTAACCAGTATCAAAAAGAAATTTAATGAATCAGTTGTAAAATTAAATAAAAGGTTTAATAAAGTTCTAAATAGAATTCCAAGAGATATAAAGCATGTTGATTCTTTTCTGATAGATTTTTATCTAACTGCTTTTGATAGTAAAACACATTATGAGATTAGATCACAAAGACCTGCAAAATTGCAGCAAGCTTTCAAGGTTGCTGCCACTATTGAAAACAATAGAAGGGATGTTGGAAGAATAGATAAAAGAAGTGATACTAAATTACACAATCTAAAAGTTCCTGAAAAGAATGATTTAAAAGATATTATGGATATGATAAAGAACTTGAATGTGAAACAAGGCAGAAATGATAGGCCACCATTTCCTAAAAATGAAAGATTTAGATTACAAGACATGCCATATAAGACCGAATGGAGAGATGGAAGACCTGATAAGTAGTCTTATACTAAGGAAACATCTAATCCATTGAAAAGAAACAATCATTTTGTGGAAGACTATCCCTGGTGTGATGCTTGTAATCTACCACATTCCCCTGATGGTTGTGTTGTGGCCCAGAGATTTCAAGAAGAGGAAGATTAGAATGATGAGCAGTAGCCTACAGTGAATAATGTTCATCTAAACCAATGTGGGGAAGAGATGATTATAGTTCTTCTGAATAAGAATATGTTTACCATGAAGATTTGAATAGAATATATCATTGTGATAAACAACAAGGAAAAATACCAATCATCAGAAGATTAACAAATGAGGAAAAAGAAGCATATACTGTTGCAACACTTGAAGAAGAAAGGAGTAATTACAAACTAAGGAATAGAAAAGTGAATGCTGATCAAGGAAAACCTGTTGGAACATTTATCAAAATGCCAAAGGAAAGAATGAATCAACCTGACCTAGAAGGAACCAAAGATGATGATGCGAAAGAAGGCCAACAGGTAGGTTCTCATCAAACACCTAAAATGGCAAAGGTGAAAACAATGGTCAGTAAGTCTATCCCTAATAATAGTTCTTTCATATCTAATGCTTTATCTCAGGTTAAAATTTCTATTCCTTTGTTTGAAATGATTAAATTACTTGAATTTAAAGATGAAACTATAAAAGTATTGTCCAATGTAGTTAATATTTTTAAAGAAGAATCCAATCAAAGAGCAGTAAATGAAGATCCTCATGTGGTTTATTTAGGAACTAATATTTCTCAAAATGGAATGCATGTGGATCCCTTTTATCTCACTTTCATAATTAACAATAAATTTCTTAAGAATTGTATGATAGATTTAGGAGCAACAATGAACATTATGCCTGCAGAAGTCGTGAAAGAGCTTGGAATGAAGGTGGATACAACTTATGAGAAATGCTACGCTATGGACAATAGGTCTATACCTGTTGTTGGTATCATGAAAGATGTGGAATTTAAATTTCTTGCTTGCCCTATAATGTCATATAAGACTGATATTACTGTTGTTGAAGTGCCTACTTATTATGGAATGCTTTTATCTAGACAATGGTCTAATCTAGTAGGTGGGTATATCCAACTAGATTTGTCTTATGCTACTATTCCAGTTGATGGTAGGGAGGTAAGGATTAATAGGGAACTAAGATCTACATTTATTATCGATAAAGACATTGGGATAGAAAAGATAAACTTTTGTCATTCAGACATGGACAATTTTCAAGTAAGTATTACTAAACCAGTATTGAAGAGTGATGGTTCCATTGAAGTGCATTTGCAGGAAAATTAAGATAAACTTTGGCAAATGACTTTTGATGGAGCGTGCAGTAAAGAAGGTAATGATGTTGGGCTCACTTTTGTGTCCCCATGTGGTAAGATCCTAAAATTTTCCTTCTTACTTAATTTTGAATGCACAAATAATGTTTCAGAATATGAAGCATTAATTCTTGGTTTAAATATTGCAAAATTATATGGTATTAAGATGCTTTCAGTTTGTGGTGACTCTGAATTAATTGTTTCTCAAGTTAGAAATAGATTCATCACTAAGAATCCTAAGTTAAAATAGTATAGAAATCTGGTTTTGGATTTGATTGAATCCTTTGATGCATTTTCAATTAAGTGGATAGAAAGATTATAAATTTTTTTTGCAAACTTGTTGGCTAATGTAGCCATCAAGCATAATGATGTCCCTTTTGATGAGATTGTGCAGGTGGAGATGAAAAATAGACCATCAGTTCCTGACAATGTGCAGAATTGGCAAATATTTGAAGATGACAGAGACCTCCTCAAATTTATGGTCAATGAAGACAAATATGAAGATCAGTGCATAGACTGGAATGGTTATATTGAAAATCAAGATGGAAAAGAAACCTTATTTGGAAAAGAAATTGTTCAATTGAAGACAAACAAGATTCCCAGAGGTTTGGTTGCTTTAGAAGGAGTTTTTGATGATTGAGAAAATTTCAAAAGGGGTAAGATAAGTAATGAATCTAAAGAGATTGAAAAAATTAACTTGGGAAATGATCTTATTCCTAGAGAAGTATTTATAGGCAAAAGGCTCACTCCCAAGGTCAGAGCTGAGTTGATAAGTTTGTTAAGAAAATATAGGCACATCTTTGCATGGTCATATGATGATCTTAAAGCCTACTGAGATGATTTATTTTAGCATGAAATCCCTCTAAAGCGAGATGCAAAACCTTTTAGACAAAGACAATGTCCTATAAACCCAACGCTAGCTACTAAAATGAGAGAAGAACTTGTCAAGATGAGGGATGCAAGAATAATTGTGCCTATAAGACATTCTACATGGGTATCAAACTTGGTCCCAGTTAGAAAAAAGAATGGAGATATAAGGTTGTGTGTTGATTTTAGAAACTTGAACATATCATCCTTAAAAGATAACTATGCACTACCTAATATGGAAGCTCTTTTACAGAAAGTTACTGGAAATGAATTATTGTCTATGATGGATGGAATTTCAGGATATAACCAAGTGAAAGTCAAAGAATCAGAAAAATATAAAACAACCTTTACCCCTCCTTGGGGGACCTATGTGTATGCAAGAATGCCTTTTGGATTAACCAATGCAGGAGCAACTTTCCAAAGAGCAATGGATGTGGCTTTTGAGGGCTTGATTGATCTCATCATGGCAGTATATCAGGATGATTTAACAACTTACTCCAAAATGGCAAATGATCATTGCAATCACTTGGAGTAGATTTTCAGGATAGCTTTAGAACATGGTATATCTCTAAATCCCAAGAAGTGTCATTTTGGGGTTATTGAAGGGAAACTTCTTGGTCACATTGTATCAAAGGATGGTGTAAGAATAGATCCTGAATGAATTGCAGCTATAGATAAGATTCAAATTCCTAAAAATGTTAAAGGGATTCAATCTTTCTTTGGACAAATAAATTTTGTAAGAAGGTTTGTCCCTAACTTTGTAGAGATTGTCAAACCTATTGCTAAGATGCTTAAGAAAGGTGCAGAAACTAAATGGTCTGATAAAGCCATAGAGGAATTTGCTAACATCAAGAAGGCTATTAAGGAAGCTCCCATCCTTAAAACACCTGATTTCTCAAAGCCTTTTTAGTTTTTTTCTTTTGCATCATATCATACTATTGCTACAGTTATGTTACAGAAAAATGATGAGGGTTATGAACAACCAATAGAATTTTTTAGTAAAACTCTTCAAGCAGCAGAATTAAATTATGATGTAAATGAGAAGTAGACTTATGCTTTGGTTAAAGTAGTGAAATATTTTAGGCCATACTTGGTAGGAGCTAAAGTGATAGCTTATGTGCCAAATGCTGCAATTAAAGATATATTTAAGCAATCTGAAGTGATAGGTAGAAGATGCAGATGGGTGAATCAAATCCAAGAGTTTGATATGGAGATCCAAATAACAAAGTTGGTTAGAGGACAAGGCCTTGCTAAACTTATGGCTGAATCAAATCTTGAAGCAGTTCAAATAGATCAGGTGAACACTGATGAATCAATAGTAAGTATTGAGAAATGTCCTTGGTATGCTGATATAGTGTATTTCCTTAAGCACATGAAAAGAAAAAAGGGTTTAAATGAAAATCAAAAGAGGACAATAAAGTTGCAAGCATCTAGATATGTTTTGATACAAGGTGATTTATATTGGAAAAATAGAGAAGGTGTCCTTTTATTCTACCTAGACATGCACCAAGCATATGCCATTTTGAAGGAGCTACATGATGGAGAGTGTGGGGGTCATTTCTCAGCAAAAACTACTACCCATAAAATTCTTCATGCTGGATATTACTGGCCACATGTTTTTAAGGATAGTTATACATATGTTAGAAAGTGTGAAGCTTGTCAAAAGTTCTCAGGGAAATTAAAATATGATGGTGCATTACCCCTCATATCTTTGTCAACTAAAGAACCTTTCCAAATGTGGGGGATAGACTTTATTGGTGAGATTATTGATGCTTCCAGTGGGAAACATAAATGGATTCTTGTTGCAACAGATTATTTCACCAAATGGGTTGAAGCCATACCCTATAGACAAGCTACAAGCAAGGTGGTTATAAAATTCTTAATAGAAAATATACTAACAAGATTTGGTGTTCCTTGCAAAATTATTTGTGATAATGGTATGTGTTTTAGATCCAAGAAATTCTCTAAAATTTGTAGTAATTATGGTATTAACTTGTCATATTCTTCCCCTTACCATCCACAAGGGAATGGTCGGGCTGAATCAAGTAATAAGAACATAATGAAAATCATTAAGAGAATGTTGAGCAATAACAAAAGGGCATGGGATTCCAAATTACCTACGACACTTTGGAAAGATAGGATAACGGTTAAGAAATCTACTGGATTTTCCCCTTATGAATTGGTTTATGGAAAGCAAGCTAGATTACCATTGAACAATCTGATTCCTGTATATAAATTTGTCAGAGAAGAACAACTAGAAGACATGAATTTCATGGAAAATAGGATGAATTAGCTTATGAAATTGGATGAAATCAGAATAGATGCACAAAGAGAGAATGTGAGGAAGTAGTTGTTGATGAAAATGTCACATGATAAGAGAACTAAGGACAAAAAATTTCAGAAAGGAGATTGGGTGTTAAAGTGGAATGCTAAAGATCAAGATAAGGGAAAGCATGGAAAATTTGAAGCTTTATGGCTTGGACCCTACATAATTTTTGATAATGCGGGACAAAAGAGTTACCTGTTACAAGATACAAAGGGTCATGTTCAAGAATTTCCAACCCATGCTTAGTATTTGAAACCATTCTTCTCCTAAGAATAGGAAGTATTCCTAACCCTGCATCTTTTGCTTTTTAAGTTTTTTATTTTCTGCTTTCATGTTGTTCTTTGTCTCTACTTTGGTCTGCTTCTCCAGAGATAACTAAGATCTTGTTGTGTCCAAGTATGAACACACATCTCCAGAAAGAGCCACTAGTGGAACCCAAATTTACAGGAATATTCACTTTTATCCGGTGCAATTGAAAATGCACTAGTCGCATGATCTCCGAAGTAGAGGGATCCAGTTTGAGCTGAGTAAGGTTAAAATCCTTTTCGTCATGTGGTCTCATGAAGTAATCAGGGTTAGTGGAAAGTTACCAAGATCATGCGACCCCTCAGTCACGAAGTCTCCAAAGCAGATCAAAGGTTAAAGCATAAGGTTAAGCTATGACAATAATCCAAGTACGCACTGACAAATGAAAAAAAGAATGACATGTGGCAGTGAAGTGCGCCCAGGCATTATGTGTTTAGTCACTAAGTCTCGAAATGATTCGATGACATCAACAAAGTTTACGAGACTCACTGACAACCATTGATCTTAATCTGAGCTTGCTTAAATCTTACGGTTGTCGTGTTATCTCTAGATCAAAAGGAATATGCTTTTATCTTATAGTGACTTAACGATAACCGTTGATCTTATTCAAAGATTAATTAAATCTAATGATGGTTGTGTGATCATGAGATAAACCCAGAGTCAAGGAGATGATCTCGCGACTTGGAGACTAAAGACATTTGTGAACCCGATGTCAAAGTGTGGTTAAAGATAAAGTCAAAGACCGAAGTTAGAGCGGTAAAAGAAGAATGGTTTCAGTTAGATCCAACGGTGAGCACAATGGATTAGGGAAAAGATGCAAGATTGTTATTCATTAAGCCATTAAACCTGATCGACATGTGTCCCAACCCCACTGATAGACTGAATGATTAAATGTGAAGATTTATGGTAGTCGGGTGATCGCCAGATAAAGTTTGAAAAGTCAAGATCATTCAATGATAGAGAGATAAGGGTGTAGTCGCCAAGTCTCTAAATGGAAACCAAGGGTTTAGAGGAATTTTTAAAGCTTCATTCACTTAATCTTAGAATGAAACCTTGGTTAAGAGAAGTTTTCAGTGATAAGGAGACTATGCAGTCGCAAGGTCCCTGGAAAGAGAACTAGGGTTTAATGTAAAGACTGGGCAAGTTAGAAGATCAATGATGCAGTTCACGTCTGATCTACGATCGACGTTTACTCACGATAAAAAGATGCACGATGGTTACCCACTAAGGCATTGCAAGAACATGCCACATGCCTCAGATGATGAAAAGGACAAAATGCCCGAGTGGCACTAATGATTTGGATTTTCTTTATCATTACATGTTTTTATATTGTTACTTTGTCGACTAAGGGTTTTGATTAATATTTGATACGTCGATATTTTCTACATGCAGGGTTTCACAAGTAATAAGATGAAAATGAAGTGATCTGGATCGAAAGATAAAGATCTAAAGACAAGAAGAAGTCCATTGATATACCCTGCAGAAGTCAAAGAGATATTAGAGATTCTTAATGAATTATTAACGAACTATTTGATTATATTATCTCTTTGGTCGATAACTATTTTTGAAGGATGATAAGTCATTCTTAAATGTAATTATAGCTGTTCAGTTGTTGATCTTAGGGATTAGGTTTAGTTAGACAAACCGGTGCATTGATCTGAAGCTTGTTCGCATCCTTTGAACTTTGTATAATTAAAGGATACCAAGATCAATGCAGAGGTGGGTCTTTAGAGGTCTGGTGGTGATATTTTTCATCTCTCAGCTGGTTTTAGTTTTGATCACAACTGAACATGGATTCTTATGTACCTATTTTTGATAATCAATAAAAGATAAGTGTTTTATGTTTCTCTTGGCTCAAGGTTTCAATTCTCATTTAGTTAGTCCTTTGCAATTATTGAAGGAATTTCAATTGCTGTCTTTGAGTTGCTTATGTAGAAGAGTTATTGTCTCATATCATTGTTTGAATATCAGGAAGTGTGTGATAACTTAATTTGTTTCCGGCTTCTTGTTCATCTGGTCTCCCAACCATAAGAGTTAAACTCATTTGAACTAACAAGGATATAATACAAACCTTAATCTTCTCTGCATCTAAAGCAGTCAGATAGTTGATGGTTGAATACCATCTTGCAAAGTTGTACACAGGATTGAATGTTGGATTGACTCTATTGTCCAAGTTGATATAGGCACTGATCTGATTGTTATCAGAGATAGACATTGATTCATTGTTTCATGTTGTTGATATATTCTAAAATCCATTCATTTATATATACATTTTACAAAACATTATGTACAAATCTCATAAAGCATTCAATTTTGTTGTTTTATCTTACAATTGATTACAATTTGATTCCTTTCAAAGTAACTTGCCATACTTGTGAAGGAGAGATTTAAGTGTTCATTATATGCTATAAAAAGCCTTAAAGGATAAGGTGTAGGCCTACCTACCTTGGTTCTGCAGAGCCATAATTGCAGAAGTTTCAACCTTTCCCCGAGGTTAAACTTGTTAGTTGGCCAAATCACTTGGGTTTCCCATCATTGGATTGGCAAGTCCATAGGAAATCCAATCTGTTGATTTGAGCACCA
>MU228157.1:4494725-4506918 GCA_018584345.1 Thuja plicata | reverse complement strand
GGACCCGGATGGTCCCGATGAGTGAAAGTCTCTGATCAGAGCAGTAAAGAAACCCTGTCCATAATAATACCCATCGAGGATGGAGGTACGGCTTCAGGGTCATTTATGTTCCAATCCTACTCTGCACAAGTAGAGGGATGACTCCTTGAAGGCCGCTTATGTTCTCCTATTCCGTACGAATAGAGGTGTGGTCCGAATCTGATCACCTTATGGCCCAGGACAGAAGAGCCGGATTGGCTGTTTCATTAGAACTCTCTTGCGAAAAGAGAATTTCTCTTGTGGAAAGAGAGTGATATCTCCTGAGAATTCATTAATTAACATGGCAAAGTGAATAAAGTAAACAATCTGGTCTTCCTGGTATAAATTTATACTTGTTATCATCTCATAAGTTATTATTTTATTAAGGATAAGGTTGAGTCCTTACATTCATCCTGTCTAAGTCAAACAAATGACAATCATGATTTATTTCTTCTTGACTTTATCTTTCATCTTGGTTATCATCTTGGTCATATTCATCAAAGGAAACACTCCATTCTCTATTAGGTACATCCATGCCGAGAGAGTCTTGATCAAAAAGAGGGTTTGTTCGAGATGTCTCTCCTTGTTGAAATTTAAGCAATCTTAAAGGCCTTTTTGAATCATTAGCGAGATATTGTTTGCTTCTTGTGTTAACCATGAAAGTGGGATATCAATCTTGTCAAAATTGTTCCAATAGTGCCAAAAGGAATTTCTGAATTGTCCAAATGTGTTTGTCCAAGTTGTGGTAAATATGAGTTTGATGTTTGGAAGTGATTGACTCCAGCGTCAGAGGGTTAGAATGCCTTGATAGTGAGCTGAGAATCAAGAATATTTGTCTAGTAAAGCGACAACACGATTTGGGATCAATTACGACAACCCTAAAGAACATGTAAGGTAGACTTTCAATTTGACTGAGAAACAACGTCAGGTGGACCAATAAGAACAACATAGTCTGATTGACAAGCAAAAAGGGTATCTAAAACTGCCAATTTTTTTAGTCTAACACTTGTGCAAGTACCCTCTATCCCAGATGCGTCTGACAAGATGCAATCCTAGTTTTCCTGTATGCGAGCCTGTTCTTCCTAAATGCGATCCTATTCTTCAGATGCAATCCAGGATTGACCAAATGTGACTATGTTTACATGATGTGATTCTATTTTGACCAAATGGGATCCAAGATCCTAAATGTGACTTTCTGAGAGAATTTTGAAAATTTTCCACTTTGTTTTGAAAGACGTGAAAATTTGTTTGATTCCAAGGTCTGTTTGATGAATTCCAGAGTGTCTGAAGTACTGAAAAATATCTCTGACTATCAAATTATTGATTTGTTTGAAGGATTTATCTTGTTATTGCAATTTTGACACATTAAACATGTTTATTAAGAACCAAACACACATATTCCCTAAACCAATGGCATAGCATGAAAATATTTACTCGTAGACTCTGGTACACACTCAAATGCTAATCAAAATATGACCATCACCAAGCACACAATGACTCCAGTCATGATGTCGTATTATCTGAATCCAAACGCAAGTGAGGGTACGAAATGCCAAGTATCTTAGGGAGGTTACTATCCTCCTTGCACAAAGATTATCACCTTAATTTTAGGAGTGAATTAGGTGGTCATTACTACAAAGTGTTTATTTCATGCATCCGTTTGCAACCGTCCCCCATAGAATTGCACAAGGCAAAATTGAGGTGTATAGCCCTATGAGTACCTACATGAGTGTAGTCTCACAAACAATATTCAAGCGGCTCTACTTTACACACATCCAAGCATGTCCAAGGAGTGATAGTCAAAATTACAAGGACAAAATTGATTGTCTTCTGAGATTTTAACCTCAAGGAAGCATTTTGATTATAGTGAGACGGAAGGGTTGGCGTTCACCTATCCTCACTTGGGTCATTCCTAGGAGATATTTCCCTCAACCAGCAGGCCCTCTAAAGCTCAAAGCAATAAAGAGGATTGGCGACTTAAGAGTCTAGATTTCTGATTCTTCACGAAGAAGAAGAGCATACTCTCCTATCCATGTCATTTTCTCCTATCCAACACGCAAGACAAGGTTCTTTCCCTCGAATTATGAAATTCAATCGCTTAATCCCCCATCTTGAGTTTATGATTTTCCACTTGGGAAAAGAGCATAATCCTCTAGTGGAATTAAGAACTAAATTTGAATTTGACAATTAAATTCCTAGAAAAGAAACTAACCAAGCAATTTATTCAATTGATTTGTTCATTTTCTCCAATTTCTTTCAAAAACTTAATTTGAGGCTTGAGGTTTTGATTTTCCAAAAGGAAAAGAGCATACTTCTCTACTCAATTTATGAATCAAAGAGAAATTCTATTAAGTTTCAAATTGCAAGATAAGTCTAGTTGATCTTTTGAAGGCAACCTACAAAACCACATGTTAGAAATTTGCTTTGTTTTTGCTTCATTCTTTTGCCAAGGAGATCTTTCACAGCGTTTTGCAAGCACTAGTTAGGCTGTCAAAAGATCACATTCATCCAAAACACACAATGTTAGCTGATTAGTGAAGAAATTAACCAGTCATGCAATTAAACCAACCAGATGCGAGCCTAAAAATTACTAAATGTGATGTTCTTTACTAAATGTGATCCAAGAATTACTAAATGCGATTAAAGATCCTAAAGGTGATCCTTTACCCCAAATGCGATCCTTCTTTTACCAGATGCGAGCCTTTACTAGATGCGAGTCAGGATATCTAGGATGCGATTCTTGATTTCCCGGATGCGATCCTGGATACTAAATGCGATCTTTTCCTTCTAAATGCGAGTCTACATCAAAAGACCAAAATAAAAAAGTAAAAGATTAGCTCAAAAATGGATAAAAATTTGGGGCTTGGCCCCACGGTGGGTGCTAGAAATGTGTGTGTGATTATTGTACCTGCAAGATACAACATAACACTTCAATATGTCTTTACATAAATGGTTAGAATCCTCAAATTCAATTGAAAAACATAGAAAACCAAAGGAAACTGACATATTGCTTCCTATCTAGAAAGAGTATGATTCATGCTATAAGTTTGCTCTCAGATTATGCTTAAAATCAGTGACACATTCAATCCTAGAATGGAAGATTCAAGTGAAATTCATACTATATATCATGCAATTCAAGCTAAAATGATTCATTAAGCACAAAATGAAAGAGTGATCTAATTAACTATGAATTCATGAAACCAAATGAACATCAAAGGGTGCAATTAGAATTTTAAAAATTAGGACCTATTAAGCTCAAAATTCAATCCTTTTATGGAAGAATTTGAGAAATGAAGGGTTGAGATCAACTTGTGAGGAGAGGTGAGGATTGAATCTTTGGTGATCCATGTGAGTGAACTCTCATTGGTCCATGGATTGACTTTCCATGTGCAAGTGATGAGTTATATTTTGAGAGTTTTATTAATTTCCTTTAATTAATTACATTAGCCAAGGATTTAATAGGGTTGATTTGATTTAAATAGGCCAAGGTAATTAATGTGAGGTAGTGATGAAATCACTTTGATCTAAGAGATTATTTTGATTTTGATGAATTATGCCAATAATTGAATAGTTGGATTGACATAATTGAAGGTATGATCACATTTAGGAAAAATAGGGTCTCTGTTTAGAGTAGACCAAATTAGGGTGATTACACTAGTCACCCACTATTTGAATGTAGGGGCACTGATTTCTTAATAAACATTGCATGAAGTTTGCTACCACTTCTTCACCAGTCACTTGATGTTTCCTTTTCTTTTCTCCTACTTTTCCCCCTTTCCATGCCTACCACTTCCCATTTCACCACTCAAAGGACAAGCATTAGCTATTGAAACCATAAAAAAATGTTGCACCGTGGAAATCTCAACCATGAAAAGATAAGTAATGAAAGGCCATTCCAATACCTTCAATGCTTATACTTCAAAATAAAAGTCAAACTACCTCACTATCATGCCCATCATCACTCTATTCCATTACCTTAGCATAAAAGAATGCAAATAGTTCCAACTCTACCTAATTCCATTGGTACACGTCCATAGGGAGTAGTCTTGATCTTCACCCCATCCAATCCTTTCTCTTGATCAAATTTGAAAATGACGGAACTAACCTAAGCTTTTTTTGTAATATGTAAAAATAGTCAATAAATGTAAACAATCTAACCTTAAAGTTTGGACCGCTCTTGTCAACTCCCTTTGACTAGCCATTATAAGTTGAATTGAGTGCAATATTTGTTAGCTTGTATGCTAGGTCATTGCATTTAAGGACAATTCGTAATTCATTTAAACCATCTAGAACTTATTTAAACATATGTTTGGGAGCATCATAAAGCATCAACATTGCATCAAATTCCACCAACATTCCAAGGTCTTGTACCATGCTTGCTTATTATCTTCGATCATTTGTATAATACGAATGACTTGGTGACATGTGTTTGTTCAAAAGAAAATATTCTTTACCTAAAAGTTCCTACACATTATCTATTTACATTGCCCTCTTTTAGAATCAAGTACTAGAAAATAATGAGAATGTTCTAGATTATAAATTTAGTAGTGATAATATTCACGTGTATTAGTTCAAATCCATATACATGAAGAAGGTTAATTTTATAGTTGAAAAATAAATTAAGAAAATGATGAATGCATTTCTAATTTAAATATACTCATCTTATCTTAAATAAGATACTCACAAATAAATGAATGAACTACTCAAACATATCTACATCATTTTTTAACAAAATATCTTATTTACCTTTCAAACATTTAATTCAACACATTTATGAAAACCAACTCAAAATATCTATAATATTAAATTGCTCTTTTAAAACTTTTAACCTCTACACGCGTATTTCCTTGCATTATTTTTTTGGTACCCAATTAAAAATAAATAAATCTAATGCACATTTTTTTTTACCAAAAGGGAAAAGGAAAAATGAAAGGAACAAGAATAAATAAAAGAAAGAACTATGAGAGGACTGAGATACTAAAGTGCATTATTATAATGAGCAAACTGTCATATTGAAGCGAATTAAAATAAGGAGCGAACTGTCCACAGAATTAAAGAAAAAGCAGTGCAGGCAGAGCACGAGGTATAGCACTTTACACTATCATACTGATTAAATGCCATTTTTCCTGCACTATGTTTTCACTTGCTCTTCGGAATCGCCACATGTGCATGCATTTCATTCTAGCTTGGTTTGTTTGTCATAGAAAATTCAGTAAAATAGTATCAGGCTTCTAGTCTCTTTTGTTTAGTACTCGCTATCGTAATAATTGGCAGCTGGGCAGTCAATCAATTGAAACCATAGGCTGCATTTTCCTTACTTTTGATCTGTAAATCATCTGCAGATTTGGTGATAACCAATTTGAATAATATTATTAGAGCTATCCAATGCATGTCCAGTTAACCAAAAGACATGCCAATTGATGGAACCTACAATGCAGAGCTACTGGGATGGAGGCGTTCGGGCTGACCATCTCAATTAAATGGTGTGAGAGAACCATGAAATTGGGCATCGCACACCATGAAATTGAGTAGCCTTTTCTGTCAAGCTCTGGTTTATTCTTAAGCTGGTCATGATGCCAAACTCAGGGGACTACATTTGATGCAGGTGGGTTGGGTTACTGATGGGCTCTGGTAATGAAGTCGAAATCTACAATACAAAGATAAGTTGACAAATCTTCTGGTGGAAGTTCACAAATGGGTTTCATGGGCTAGACAGGCGTGTGTCTTGTTAGTGCCCTAAAAAGCAGTCAATGCACTTTGGGTGTAGATGGATTGGGGCATATTTTCAAACTCGCCCATCAACAAGGTAAATATGTATTAAAAAAGAAATCCCTTGTAAGCTTCTACATGGGCGGTCTTATATGCCAAATTACTATCTATTTGGCCATGACCTAATAAACAACCTAAATATGTGATGAACATAAGATATTGCCAGTCCTTATATTTATTTAGCAGGAACTAACCGTGTAATTCAAAAACATTCTGACACAATTAATTCCAAAATCACACAGTTAGTTTTAGAAGCTTGCTAAATAAACCTACATATGATTTTGTTGTTCTATCTGCCTAAATACTAAGACAAACTGAGATAGACTAGCAGGGGTTTATCTCATGGTGCCTCATAGCATCATTATAATTTCTGGTTTTGACATTATGTTAGGTACCACCACGTCCTTGTCCATCCTTGAATCCACATCACCTGTTCAAGAAGCCCTTAGATCCGTTCAAACTATTGCACTTCTTCAAGATTTGCATCATGTGCCCGGCAAATTACTCCAACTTTCTAGGCAGCAAACTGCTCTGTCTGTGTAGGTATGCCCATTTGGAGAAGAATTTTTTAAGTTCGAGACAGCACATTGCCCATCGATTTGAGAGGGGTACCAACTTGTTTAAGAAAGGAATTGGTTTGAATTTGTCCACCATTGTCTTGACTAATCAAAGATTTGAAGTCTTCCAGGAATGGTTGCAAGTTTGTGTGGGGGGAGTTCGTCACAGCCGGTACATGGTTGTAACTTCACATTGTGGAACTTACGGGTATTGTGAAGTCTTTGGCAAGGAATCATAGATATTGAGATATAGAAAAGAGTGCCACTTCGCTGTTGTTTGCGAAGTGCAGAATTCCATCCATAAAGAGGGGATAAACAAAGAAAAAAGTTCACAAAAGGCAAAGAATTTAAACCCAGAGACTTGGTGCTTTAAGGTTTTGACTCAAAGGTAGGGGCATATAGTAGTAAGTAGAATTTGGGATCAGGCAATTAAGATGTTGATGAAGCTCATGATCCAGTTAGAATTTTAGGACAATGTTGGGATAGAATACGATTAGCAGGTCAAATTATTGGGGGCATACCTTCAAGATTGTAGCTTGAAATAACCCTTTAAAAAAGTGTATTAAAGCTTAGGATGTGTGGAACATGCTGGAAGGACATGGAAAATTGTTGGATAAAGCCTTACCCTGAAAACTGTATCGAATGGATTGAAATTTGCAAAGTACAAAAATTTGGAAAACTTACATTTTGTCGTCATGAAAGATCCCCTCAACCTCTTTGGGGTTTGCTTGTGAAATATATTTAGATTCCAAGAATTGTTTCATTCTCTCTTTTGAGACTGTTCATTTCCTATAAAAAACAGCTATTAAGTATACAAGAATAGCCATCCGAATGTAAAAGCCAGAGAGAAATTTTGTGGCAAAACAGCTCTTCCCAGCGATTGCATTCCTTTAAAAAATGCAGAAATGATTGTCAAATGGCCCTTCAGATTCCAGGTTGATTTGTTTAATTTTCTATTTTTGGACCGTTCATTTCCTGTTAAAGATTGCCATGAAGGAATAGCCATTTGAATAAAAAATCAAAGAGGATTTTTGTTGCAAAACATCTCTTCCTAAAGATGCTGTCCTTTTGTAATATGCTAACAATATTAGAAAGCAGAGGGTGGCAGCTTCACATTACTTCTTAAAGATCATTGCCTGATTTTTATGATGGTATGGGGGAAATGACTTGCATCTCTTCTTCGAGATAGCAGTACCCACCTCTCATTGAATATAGTAGCAAATTCTTTTATTCAGAATTTGTTTTCTTTCCGTTATATTTATCTACATTCATTCAGCGTTCAATTATTTTTATGCTATTGTTATTGCAATTAATTGCTTTTGCCCACAAGACATCAAAGTTCCGAGAATTTAGTTAGCTGGCCACTGGAGCCTCAATCTAAATCTGGATTGGCTCAATTCTCACCTCCCAGCATCCATGAACATTCTGGATTTAAGGAAGCAATTAGAGATTATATGGGAAGGTTGAGAAAGTATTGACCAAAAATACAGAGAGCAACTTTGACGAAAAGGGAAAGATGTTACCTTCGCACCACTACTTACAGATCAACCATTGTATAGTTATTGGAGTTCCAATTGAGACCAGTAGAACCTCAGAGATATGCCAAGGCTTTGGATACAAAGAAGAATGAGAAAAGGCAAGCTAAAAAGCGTTGCTCAAAGTGCATCTGTATTGCCCTAGTGGAGCATTATCTCTTTATTAGTGAAAGAAAATCGAGCTATATCCTAACATGGAGAAATTGATGTGCAAGTACAGCATATTGTGTTGATGGTCATCTTCAATGGAAACAGTGAGTGATTCAAATGAATATTTCTAATCATTTTGATGCAAGCATAAGGAAGTACAACTTCATAGTGTATGGTCAACCACTCATTATCTCCCATGAAGTGATGGACATTTTATGAAAGAATGTTTGGGAGAACAACAATTCCAAAGGACCAAGGAATTTCACTGAGTTTTGTACAGAATATTTTCTAGAGATGGTTAAATGGCAACATTCCAAACTCGTATAGGTTTAAAGAACATGCATGAAGAATGAGAATGCCCAATTCCAAGACCTCATAGGCTTCTTATATTGCTAACCAAGGTTGCACTGAGATGGGGGTACTTGGAGAGTCCGGAGACCAGTACCAGTATCGGTACTACTATTTTTCAAAATAGGAGACAAGGGTACTTTGATATGCTAATTTTTTTAAATGTATTTTATTAATTTATAGAAAATCTGAAAACAGGTGTACATTTGTAAAAATAAATGTGAATATAGACAAAGTGAATAAGGAAATTGAAGGCAATAGCCCAAACTAACAAGTTGAATCTTTCAACACTGCGAATCCTTTTGCTATTCTGTGTGATTATATATATGAGAACGTGAATATGAATCTAGACATACAAGAATGAAGAAAGAAAATGTATATCATAGGAAAATTCCCGACTTTCAAGGGTCTAATAGAATTCAACCCCCATTGTGTATACCACAAAGTCTACATAAATTAATTAAAAGAACAAGAAGAAGAATATATAAAATATGAATATCTTTTTGAGTTTTGCATCGAACTGCAATTAGCTAAATGGCAAATGCTTGTGGTCTTGTTAGCTCGCGTTGACTCTTGTTTTCTCTTCTATGGTGTGTTTATTTTCCAGCTTCCCAGTGCATTTAACTTTTAACTTTTAACTTTTAGGGATTTTTGTTTTATTTGTGTGGTAGTCGGCACCTTCTGCGAGGGAGACTGCAGTTGAAAGTCTCCCAGGATTGGAGATGTCTCCGGAAAAGTCTCCAGTACTCGAGACACATCCCCAGGGGTCGGAGACGGGTCTCCGTGCAACTATGTTGCTAACTAATAGGCGAGTAATGTGATTTTGACACGCCTCTACAATTCATCTTATTTATAGCAATCATAGAAGGGGAAAGTCTTTAGGTGGTGTGCGTTCTTGTCCACTAAGTTGAATGAATGTTGAAAAATGTTTTGATGAGATGCTTAAAGGCTTTCTAGTGGTCATTGCATGAAATAGCTCGTTTCTATGATTGAGTGCATGTGACAAGCATTACACTTAGTGGCAATGAACATGTTTTTCTACTTGGTCAATTGAAGCATTTGGACCATGTTTGGTGTACCATTGGGACTATTTGGAGATCAATGTCACTTTTCCCCGAATTTCAATTAGAGAACATCAAAATTGAGAATAAGATGCTAGAGATTTTTTTAGAAGACAAGATTGCAATTTTTAGGGAGGTCAAGTACATCACGAATTCTTTTTCTTTATCTTAAATATAGAGTAAGCAAGTTATTGTATATGAGATAAAGCAAAACCCAAAGACCCTTAGGTCACTGTATCAGGCTTGGAAACCAAGGTCCTAGAACTGATAAAAAATAATAGTGACCGTCTCCTATACAAACGATTAAAACAAAAAGACCTGTACAACGTGCAATTTAACCCATAATACAAAAAGATACAAGGACGATTCAGGAATTGTGGCTTTCATTGCAGGTTTCCTACTCCCAATGACCCAATGGGACTTAGACAACCAATAGATCTTCATTTGATCTTACTGCTTCAATGTCTGAATTAGCATCACTGTTGAAGTGAATTCTCGTACCACGCTCAGTTTTCTTTGCATCAGGTTTAGCTGCTTCCTTTTCAATGTATTTATCATGCAACTCCTTAAGTTCTTTATGGAATGTGAGATTTGTATCTGTGTTGTAACCCCATGTCTGTCTGTATCTTACTTCTTGCCTGTTCACTGTCACAATACCATCACCTAGAAGCTTCAAGAACTTTGTATTGGATATCTCCACGGTAACTGTCACTGACATCGCAACAATGAAACATGAGTCATGTATTAGATTCAGTAAGTGTCCTTCTAACCCCATTAGAATTCTCATCATTCCTTGGCTTCCAAATAAACCAAACAATCTCAGTAGAAAGTGACAACCATAACAAATTATACATTTTCTCAATATTAGTCACATGAGTATTTAGGATTTCCAGCCAATTATTATAACTTTTAATATCCCAATTCAACATTCTTGTGCAAAAAATAGACCAGATCTCTTTTGCATAAAAACATTCAAAGAAAATGTGTTTTATAGACTCGACTTTCTCGCAGATAGAACGAATGCCAGTATCTGATTTATGGAGCATATGAGGCAACCTCTGCAATGCTAGGAGCCATCTGAAAGAGGCCTTCTTAGGCTCTAAAACAGTAGCACGAAACAGATTAAAGTATTTCTGACAAAGTTTATTATCCAATTTGATATTCCAGCAGTTATTAAGATGATCATATATGTTAGAATCATTAGAAAGAGATTTGTAAATATCTTTTTCTTTAATATTGTGTAAAAGGGTGCCATCCATCCACTTAAACTCTTATTATGCTGACTTGATCACAGCAGAAGGAGTTTTCAAGAACTACAAGCTTCTCTTAAAATGGTACAAGTCCTCCAATAGGATTGAGGAAGTTGATAAATCTGACTAAGAGAGGCCCAATCCATTAACTGACCATTTTTTATGACGTCCTTAAAGCACTAAATGCCTTTAAGAGCCCAAATTTCATCAGAGCATCCTTGAAGCAAGGCTAGGTGTTTCCCTTTATGTTCAAGGTTCCACCATATGGACCTAGGTTCACAAATTTCATTGTTATATCGAAAATCAAAATTCTTGCACTACACAGTAAGGACCCCCTCATTGAAAATGAAAATTCTTGCACCATACAGGAGCATTTCAGTCCTTCCTAACATGACTGGTTTGACATGTAATGACCCTTGTTAGTTTAGGACTTGAAGTTGCCACAAAGTACTTAATATGCTTATGACCTAAATTGACAAGATTATAATGATTCAATCTAGATAACCAAAGTATCAATTATTAACATCCATATCCACCTTATTACTACTTTAGCTTGAGAAGGAAGGTTTATAAATGCAACCAAGGTACCTAGAGACCAATTACAATAGGCTCCCTCAAAGTTTACTGGTCCAAGCCCGTATCTTATCTTGGGACTTTGTCCTCAAAGCTTCCGGGACGCTGACCCCTACCCTATCTTGGACGGATGCTATTGATTGGATTTAGACAAGCCCCTCCTTGGAAACATTATAACCCCTTTCTCCTCAAACCAAAATAGTAACAGATCTGAACATGGACATATATATGTATTCGATCATTTATTTTGATAGATTATAAAGTATTATAATTCTTGTCTTACCAAATATATATATTTATATAATATACAACTATAATTCTAATTCTAATCTTATATATATATATATATATATATATATATAATGGCTTCCCATCCTTAATAGGATATATAAATAACGTATGCTCCACGGGGATGCTTCCCCTATATTTTTTGACCTGTTCCCATACCGGGGAAGAAACGGGGACGGTTTTTCGCCGTCCCCCAAGCCGTTCCCAAACAGGTGAAATTGGGGACCGTCCCCGAAACGACATTTTTGAGACCAGTCGAAGCGGGGGGACAGGAATCAGTACTGGGGACGACGTGGCCGTCCCCTGTATTGATTCCCATCCCCCTTTTCCCAGCCGGTACTTGGACATCGATTGAGCCAAAAAAAACAATTTTTTTAATTTTTATTTGACCGCGCGGGCCCCACGTGGCTTCTAACTTATAATAAAATAATCTAAACCCTATTTTGACCATTAAAACACTAAAAGTGTAAGTCTTCTTCTCATTTATAATTTTATCAAAGTTGCTAAGAGGAAGAGGAAAACATAGAGCCCCACGTGGCTTCTTACTTATAATAAAATAATCTAAACCCTATTTTGACCATTAAAACACTAAAAGTGTAAGTCTTCTTCTCATTTATAATTTTATCAAAGTTGCTAAGAGGAAG
>MU228157.1:4482009-4494502 GCA_018584345.1 Thuja plicata | reverse complement strand
TTTTTACAATGAAAGTACTTAGTATTTGAATTTTGTTAATTTGATATGTATTGAGCCTCTAAAATGTCTATGATGAATGGTTTATCAATGTTATGATATGCATATTTGAATTCTCTCTCTCTATATAAAAATTCCCCTATATTTTTAATCGCCGTCCCCTGAGGTCCCGTCCCCTAAATTTTGACTTTGTCCCATACCCGTACCGGAAACACGTCCCCATCCCCTAAAATGTCCCTGTCCCCAAAACTTCGTGGAGCATAGTAAATAACATATAGATGATTTTGATTTCATCCTTATCAACATAATATATATATAATAGGCTATTTAAAGGTTCTTTATCCCTTATAGAATATATATATCTAATGTATTGTGTATATGTATATTCACATCTGAAATATAACATAAATATATCTATAATTCTGGTATATATATATGTATCAAGGTTGCACAGGGACGGGGGTACTTGGGTACTTTGGGTATTGGTACGGGTACGGGTACGGGTACGGCTATTTTTTAAAATAGGGGACAGGGGTACTTGGATACGTCAAAACTTTTTCTTGATATAATTTAATGTTTAATAGAAAATCTGAAAATATGAGTCATGACAATAAGTTTTCAAAACAAGAACAGTGATAAAGTTTGCTGATGTAATGTATTGTTTTCAGTTTCAGATTTGCAATGTGTTTGTAATAATAATATATGCTAAATGTTTAGATGCATAACAGGGAAGGCAAACTTTAAACATGAACAAGAAGATCATAAATCATATGACAATGACATATTGCAAATGTTAAACTTCTGGCTTGAACAATGATAAAGTTTACTGGTAAGAGTATTGTATCAAAGTTTCAAACTAATTACATACTAAATTAAGCTTCATAAACAGCAAGCTGATATGCAAACAAAAAACTGAAACAAAAATCAGAAATCTTAATCAAGGTCCTTAGCTATGATGCTCTCCACCGAGTACCCACTGAGTACGCGGTACTTGGGTACGTGTACCTGTGCCCGGTACGTGTACCAGGGGTATGGGTACGAGTACCCATGCAACATAGATATATATATATATATATATATATATTTTATATAATATAAATGATTCTGATTCATTATTACTAACAGATGCCTAAACATATATATATATATATATATATGATTCTGATTCATTATTACTAACAGATGCCTAAACATATCTCTCTCTCTCTCTATATATATGATCATTCAGAAATATATTACAGAACATCCAGATATATACTTTAGAACATACAATTCAAATATATATTTCAGATATCTACTTCACACACACATACACACATATATAATTGTTATTATATTTCGTATTAAATCATTCAGTTATATAATCCAAATGTGTGTATATATATATATATATAGTTTTCACTATTATTAATATATATCTATTTTCTGATTTCACTGTTATAACTGAAATTAATAGTATGTATCTATATTAGATGACCTATGATTTCCATTGATATATATATATATATATATATATATATATATATATATAACACTCATTTCCATGATATCTTTACTGTAAACATATCTGCGATGCCCTTTATTTTATAGTATATATTCTCCTCTCATCGTAAGGAACAACCAAATGTTTCTTATGTTCTCTCATATTTTATCCAGCTATACTCCGATCATCATCCTGATCCTGGGGGTGTCTCCTAGGCGCATTTAGCTATTGCAGAGCTGCTGTAATACCCCAGCTACCTGTTGCTGGCCAACCCGTAGATCTCTCAGAGTCTCTCTCACTTCCCTGTCAGGATTAATATCCTCATTTCTTCTGTCATTTGTTTGCGGAATCTCTTTTGCCCTGCCACCCATACATGCAACCTGTCCAGAGTTTCGAGATAATGACTCTTGGTGAATACCTATCAATCCAGATACTATATTTCCTTCATGTACCTGTGGTTGATGCCAAGTTTTCCTGTATTCTCTCTGATAATACCTTCTTTCCCTGTCATTGAGTTGCATTAACAATTTGATTTAAACCCAAAGGATGACAGGAAACCGCTATGATACCAATGTAAGAACCCAACAGGCTCTAACTGCTGAACTGAAACTTTTTGTTTTGGTTATAATTGTTTTCAAGGTTTTTTTTTTTTGTTTTTGAGATGGTTTTTGCATTAAAAAAACAATGTATTTGAAAACATAAACTTCTGAAACAGGAAACTAATGAAACTTAGGAATAAGGATAATTGATGTCATTCATTCTCCTTCGTTAATTCATGTAAAAATTCATTACGCAAAAAGGGCATACCATTTATTGAAGAAAATATCTTATTCATAGGTGCTGGCCGAAAAAGAAAGGGTAAATGACTATGAGATTCTTCATCAAACAACAGCTATGATTCCCTCTGCAAATGCCAAGTTCTTCTCCTATACCCAGCATTTCTTTTTTTTTTTTGTGATTTTTATAGAATTTATTGAGGGCTCCTCCACCAAAATCATACTCCTCCTAGAAGATGAATTACAACTACTGCTGGGGTCACAAAACACAGGCTATACAACCCTGAAATCAATGCCAAACACTTCCTTGTCACTGCACATATACCCTCCAGCAATCTGCCCAAAAACCTGATAGAAAATACTGCAATATTATTCACAAATCAGCCCAATGTTGACCTCTGTGTGAAGCCAAACTGACAAACAATATCAGGTGAATATTTCACACCCTCTGATTGCTGCTACAAAGAAGAAGCAACACTCTCCAATGCCGATAAGCTTAGAAGACAGCAGAAACCCTTGGTTTTGCACGAACTCCAATGCTTCAGAGAAAGAGACAAGTAAAAACATCAATCATAATAATCCTCTTGTTCGAATTCCATGTAATAAATAGGCCTCTCACTTTAGGGTTCGAAAATCCTTCAAAAAACTCCCTTCTTCAATTTGACATGAGTAATAAATATAACTTTTAAGTTTTTAACTTCAAACTCCATACTTGGTGCATAAATAATCCTTTTAAAATTAATTCTCGAAATGGCCCCTACTGATGGTGACTTGACCCTTCACTTAAGTCACTAAGTTATAATATAAAAATATATTATAACTTAATAATATAAGCTCAACACTATTAATATTTATTTTAGCCAAATAAATATTAATATCTCCATTATTACTCATCATCTCTGCACACCGTCTGAACTAGGAGCTGACATGATCAAGCCACATACGACCATACCCCATTTCTAAAAATAGTAGGGGTCCCTCTCTGAGCATCTCAAACTTACTGCATACGGAGTCTTGGAGGCCTCAAACGAACACCAATCCTGCAAGAATCTGACCACTAAAGAAGCTGCATCCCTCAAGGGACCCACTATCCAACCTCATTGGCCTACGAGGGTCAGTGATAGGTCAATCTACTCTGTTGACTGATGTCAACTATAAGGGGACATCACAAGCCACCACATTGGATGCTATTGCAGTATTCAAAGTGTTGGTGTAATTAATTATTCACCTAATTACACTTTACTTAAGCTTACTTAGGATAATGCATAACATAGTAGTTTGCATATGTGACACTCAGGAAGATGCACATTTAGTTGCACATGGTGTAGGAGAAATTCCACTTTAGGTAGTGATAGTAGTTATTACATTCCACTTTATTTGTTGTCTCCACCTTTAGTGCACATCACTTTATTATCCTCCACATTGTTGCACATGTTTGCACATACTTCATTGCACAATGGAGGATGACCCACCTTTAGTGGGCATGTGATTACACCTTGTGTGGGTGATAAGTTATCTCCTGGTTATCATGTTCACTTATTGCCTTGCCAATATAAGCAGACATATCTTCATTGTACTAAGTTCAATTTAGTTGAGCACTTTAGTTATTGCATCATTGATAAGAATACAGTTTGTTCTTGTCCATTTTGTCTCTTGCTTTTGTGCTATTCATTGGCCTCTAGATCTCGGGTAGTTGCTATAAGAAAATTCTTGCGTAGTTTTTGAAGGAGAGATCTTGGTGCTTTTGGAGGGCACATTTGTAGATCTGAGGACCAACGTGTTTTGGGAGCTTCTTGGATCAGATTTGACCTCACCATCGTGTCTAGGAGGCTGTTTCGATCAATTTTGACTATAGATTGCCATACTGGGAAAAAGTTGTTTTTGGGGCAAAATTTTTTTGGCAGGCAGGCCATACTACCTACCTGCCTGATAGTATGATCGTATTTAATTTTTTTTTTTCTTGGCTTTTTAAAATTATTTTTGTTGTTTTTTAAAAGGTTATTGTATAAAGTTTTTTCGTCAAATAATAAAAAAGGTATTTGTTATCGTGGGGAGGTCCACAGAACAGTACTAGCCCCCACCTGTATCCCCTGGTCCCTTTTTTCCGCAGGCCCATAATTAATTTCTACAGAAGACCCATACTTGCGGGTGGCTTGTATCGGCTTCAGTCACTTCCATGCCCGCCGACTTCTTTTGTCACTTTTGTGCACCACTAGCCATTTGTAAGCTTTCGGCTGCCCTCGCCGACCATTCCTCTCTTTCCTCTGCGGCATCCATTCTTCTCTGTGACTCTTCTGACTGCAACACAATCTCCAAGGTAATTGGCTCCTCTCGACACTCTTTGGCGATCACACTCTCAAATCCGGTGAAATCTCCAACCCCCGACAATCACGTGTTGCAAAAACATCAGATTCGCAGCAAACAGAACACAGTCTCTGTCGCCAATGCCAGCACCTCCCACACCGCGCCATGACTTTCGAAACCCACGCAATCCACACTCCGCGTGTTCCACATGCAATTTAGTTGACAACTACCATGTCGCGGTAGTACGCGTGAAACCCGCGCACACTGAGGGCCACATGGTCTACTATAAAATGCCATATCGTCCTGCAAATCACCAAAATTTGGTCAGTTTTCAACTTCTGCATAATCTATATTATTCCTTCTCTTTAGGAGTGTCTGTTTTTGTATTTAAATAGGAAAAGGTTCATTGGCACACAACACGTGGGATTAAAATCCCAGCCTCCCACGCAATTTGCAGACCCAGTTGTTCACAAACCCCTCACACAACCCTCAAAGCTACCTCAACGCCTCTGCCATGTTAGATCCATGTGGGGCTACCTCACTCGGCCACGCTGACAAAGAGCTGGCAACATATACAGGTATAGTCAGCCCAATCACAGGGTGATATGTCTGCACCATCTCAACAGTATGGATTGCCAGCTCAACAATCCACATCAGCTCCACATGGATCGTATGACCCAATCAGTGAGCGTCGCGTGGCATAGGCCCTTTTTGTAGTGACATTCATTTGGCCGTCAAATTTAAGCTTGTGGGTCGCCTATGATGGTCATAAAGCTGATAAATTTATTGTAGTGATTTGCTGACATGTTAGCAGGGTTTAGAATTTTTCTCCCCTTTGCCAATTGAGTTTTTGATTTTGTAGTTCAACTTTGAAGGCTCATAACATGCTCATTTTGAGGTGTTTTTCAGAGCAATTTTTTGTTTTTGTTTCGGGGTAGAATTTTGCATACTTCGTAGTGGTGGAGGTATTTTCTGATTTTGGTGGACAGATTTTTCATAATTTTTAGTTTTTCACAACTGTACTTGTCCAATCCTCAATTCAACAACTTCTGGGGCTTTGGTCAGGCTCATAAAGACACATTTTGATGTGCCATTTTTTTGAAAGTGCATAATTTTTTGTGTACTTTTGTAATTTGCTATTAGAAACACAACCATTGAGGCAACAATATCACTTTCACAACTTAGTCTTGTTTGGCCATATATGATCATTGTAATGCTAGGATTTCAGTTGGATCTTTAGCAATATTGATTTGAGTTTGATTTGGACTCATCAAGGCAATTGTAATCATCGGAATCAGAAGCCCACTTTGTCTTGTTGGGCAAGTGGCAATTGTATATGCACTATTTATAAAGTGCGAAAATTAATTATTTTGGTGGGTTTCTTTGATTGAGTGAATTTGGAGGGGTGTATTGTGTGTTTGTGCCTCTTTATCTCTTGCACTCTTTCATTTTTGCATTATGGGTTTTCCTAAATTTCCACTTCAACTCCATATAACTATGCATCATTGAAAATTAAAGCATGGAGTAAGTGATGGAAAAAGGACTAATTCAATATGTTGATGAAACAATAGTAGCACTAGTGATCCTAATGCTCAAATGAAATGGATTGTTGAAAATCCTATGACTCTTGGAACTTTGAGAAAGTATGTATCAGATGACCTTATCTTCCATATTGACAAATGTAAGACAGTCAAAGAGGCTTGGGACAAATTTGGTCAATTGTATGGCCAAGTGGATGAGATTAGGGGCTACAAGCTTGAAAATGAGCCCAACAATTTGGATCCCAAGGATTTTGATACAATCCAAGGCTATGTAACTAAAGGCACAAAGCTTAGAGAAAAACTCAAGGATTGTGGCATTGACAAAAAGGATGTAGAGTTGGTTTATAATTTGTTGGACAATCTTCCATCAAAATATGCAACATTTGTTTCTAGCTTCCAAACCCATCGGTTGATAGTGCGCAGTTCATTCACAATGCCATTATTTGATGCCTTCACAAAATGTTGTTGTCAGAGTAATCAAAGTTGATTAGCATGGGGATTCTCAAGTCTTCAAGGTCCAAAGTTTTGGTGGCTAATCATTGGAATCAAGGAAAGGGTTCTCTCATGAAGTAGAAGCATGGTAAGTCAAAGCCACAACAAGATAGAGCACTCAAAAAAGACAATTCTTCATCTTCCAACAAGAGGGGATATTCATTTAAGCAGAGACCACCTTGTACAAATTGCAAGAAAAATGGCCATGATGAGCATCATTGCCACATTAAGAAAATTGATGAGTTGACAAATATTATCGAGAAGAACAACATCAATTTGCCATCTGCCTACAACAAGAAGGATTCCACTCCTTCCACTTCCTCATAGTCAAAAGGAAAAGGGCAAGCATTTGTGGCAAATACAAGTTCTTCACAAGAATGGATACTTGACTTGGGTGCCACTCATCACATGGGTTCTACAAAGGAGCATTTTTCTTCATTGGAGCCATCTAAGGTACCTTACATCTTTATAGGAGATGATACTCAAGTGGAAGTTGAAGGCAAAGATTTAGTTGCCATGGATGATGGAACATTTGAGAATGTTATCTATGTTCCTAACTTGGGCATCGATCTCCTTACAATTTACCGAATCACTCACTATGGAGATGGAAAGAAAGTTGAGTTTCTACTTGATTCAGTTGTGGCAAAAGAACTTAAGTTGATACTTTGGTTGCAGTGGAACAAGCCAATCATAACACAAGGCTTTACCCATTCTCCCACTTTGTTCCTCGATCTTCTTCTACAACCTTGCTCACTCATTCAAATTCAGAAAGCAAGTTATGACATGAGCAGTTTTTACATCTCAATTACTGCTATCTTCATCAACTTAGCTCCAAGGATTTGGTCACAGGTTTACCTCCAATCAAATTTTTAGATGGTGTATGTTTAGGGTGTTCCATGGGCGAGCATCCAGAAGAGAAGTTTGACAATGGGAAGTCTTGGAGAGCTTCAGTAGTTCTTCAATTGGTTCACAGTGATGTGGCAGACCCATTTCTAGTGCCATCATTTAGGAAGGCTCACTATGTCTTCACTTTCATGGATGACTACTCCCTCTTCACATGGGTCTACTTTCTTGGTCACAAGATTGAAGTGTTTGACAGGTTTCTAGCCTTCAAGGCTCATGTTGAGAAGCAATCAGGAAAGGAAGTCAAGATTCTATGCACAGACAATGGAAGGGAATATGTGAACACTAGACTTGAAGACTTTTGTACACTTGAGATAATTGATCTTCAACACTTAGTTGCCTACACTCCATAGTAGAACGGTGTTGTAGAAAGAAAGAATAAAACTTTAAGGAGATGGCTAACTGCATGATTCATGCCAATTCTCTTGGTCCAACATTTTGGGTAGAAGCTATAAGTTGTGCCACACACTCCCAAAATTAGGTTCCCATAAGGCTTTGAAGAGTAGCACACCTTTTGAGGCTTGGTGTGGTAGAAAACCAATTGTTAGACAATTCAGAGTTTTTGGTTGTCTTGCTTGGCCATTTATACCTCCATAGAAACACAAGGCATTGGAACCTCAGTGTAAGCCTTGCATATTTGTTGGATATCCTGAAGGTGTTAAGGCATACAGACTTATGGATCTAGAGTCGCATGAGATATTCATTGAGAGGAGTGTTCACTTTGAGGAAAGCTCTCCTAGATTAGCCTCTAATCCTCTTCATTCTTCCTCCATAGTGGATAGTGATGATAGTGACTCAGATGACGATTCTACTGTTATCATTTTAATTGCACTAAATTGATAAATTGTTTGATATCTTATGTTGGATTATGAATTTCATAGTTGCTGTCTTAAAGTTGCAGAATTGTTCAAATTCAAAAGAAAAAGTATACATGCAGCCTAGCAACTATAAACAAGAGGAAAGACTTGCATAAAGGTACATCTTTTCAAACTTTATTCAGATATTGAAGACAAATATCTTATTATTGCATTCATGATTAACACTTATGTTGTTCTCTAAGTATTGATCTGATTCAAACTTTCAAATTCAAAAAAAATTGGATCATTACATTGAACATTTAAAATGAATGCAATAAGCAAGTATTCCTTTATACGTTACATCTTTCAGTGGAGAATACTGAGAAAATATACAGTATTGAAAGTAAAAAGGAAGCATGCTAGTAGTATGAAGTAAGGGTCTTCATGCATTGCCTTATCATATGGTTGTTGTCAAGCTGGTCTTCTGCATGTAGAGGTTGAGCAAATGGAGTCATCTGGGTCTTCAAGACTGCTGCCTTGTCCCATCCTAAGTCTTTTGTTTTTTACCTGCATCATGAGAGAGAAAATGGTGTTAGATCCAATTGGATCTAAGCAATGCATAAAACACAAACAACATACTACTATTATCAACACTTTCAGAACTGCATATCAACTAAGTAAACATCAATGCAATAACAAGGTATACATCTGCAATAATTAAATTAAGTATCAAAGGGACATAGTTTTATGAAACCTTTTACTACATACAATTGTTATCTTGCATTAGAAAGAGATTGCTATTTAAGAAGCAAAGCATTCCTATGTTAGGTCAATAAGTCCAACCAACAAACCCACATTCATACATAAATGTCATCCCACATGACATTTACATACAAACATAGATTTATTGATTGAATCCATCAACCTAACATAGGGATTCAGAATTGATTGTGTGCAAGCAAGAGATGGCCATGAATTCTAAAGTATGATATGCAGGAAAGGAAAAAGACACAACAGAGTAATAACAATGTTGTTATAAGAGATGCATATGAGATAAGATGATGCAGATTGTTCCTAATTGAAGGATGTTACAACAAACAGAAAGCAGACTTACAGGTTGAATGAGCACCATCAATTATAAATGCTGTTATCAAGTATATTAAAAGTGCAAAAGGAGGAAGACAGAAAAGGAGATCGTTTTGAATACTAATATTGTTTGCTTCATGTGCAGATTGAAGACTAACTAGAATACACAATCATTACAGTGTATGCAGGAAAGGTATATGTTTGGAATGAGCTTTATGTCATGAATTTGATCCGTGGGAGTCACGAGCCCGTGCTCGAACCCCATGGGTGATAGTTCAAATATGCTAAAAAGATGCTAAAGATCAAGTACAATAAACAGATTTCGTTGCTGAAAGTGAAAATATGTGCTATGAGTCTTGTTACATCTGGATTATTGATCTACAACAGAGTTATCAGGTGATATGTAATCATGCATTCGCTGTCAAAGCACTTTAAATGATACACTTGAAGCTTGCAGCCAAGTATACAAGGCCAAGTTGTAATAGTCATGCTGTCTTTCAAGAAGAAATTGCTACATCAAATTGATTGAAGTTCATTTTAACCACAATGAATGCTACAGGGATCAAGCAAATAAACAGAGTAACAGTGTAACCAAAGTATATTTCAAAATTACAGTGTTCAAATTTTAAGCATGTGGCATTACAACATAACAATGAAGTGATCAAAACTCCAAGATCTAAAATAAAGAAGCTGAATTATTTTCAACAGTCACAAACTAAAGGAACATATACAAAGCATCATAGTTTCAAACAGTGGCTGCTATTAGTAAGAAAAAACTGAACAGAATATCAGCATGTTGAACATTGAATCTGTGCAAAATCCATGCAATGTTAATACAATAGAAGCCGAGTGCCAAGTGCAATAAGGATACAGCTCAATCATAAAGCATCATGATGTGCACATCAGCAAGCATAGTGCAATGAAATAAAGTCAAATAGAAGCCAAGCATAAACAGTAATGAGGAGTGAACATTAGTGGAAGCCGAACTGCAAAGGAACCCGAGTTCATATATTCCCACACAACATGCACATGTTTTAAGATAGTTACAGATTCTTTAAACATTTACAAACTCGAAGGACTGTAGTTATGTATAAAAGCCATGTGGGTACCTTAAGAAATGCTATTTTTATAATGTTTTTGCCATTAAACTGCTGGTTTTTATTTACAAATTTACAAAGTCAAGTATACATCTACAACCAAGCTATGGAAGTGACAGTATTGACAGTAAAAGCAGAAGAAACAGGAAGACAAAGATGTTCTAAAAGATGTAGACAATAATCAAAGCGAAAAGATGAAGAAAATAACTTATCTTTTAAACTCGCAGATTTGATGGAACCCGAGTTTGAAGCTTGAGTTCCTTTAGGCACCATGAGTTTGGAATAAGTCTGAAGATGTGGCTGGAAGAGGCCAAGCTTCAGGAAAGATATCTCCATGTCTTTCAGCCACACTCCAGACCAAGCCCAAGTTTGCGTGGAGAGAAGACCCAGGTTACAAGTAGAGCTCGAGTTCAAGAATGCCAAGAAATAGCAGTGACCTAGATACAAACAGTTTACATCACTAGCTCAAGGGTCGAAGATGCCCACATTCAAACAAAAGGTGAAGCCCAAGTTCGAGTTCCATAAAACATATAGAAAGGCGCAATATTATATGGCATGTGAACGTCATTGGAAACCGAAGGATGAGATAACAGTGGAGGTTGAGTTCACTCCAAGTCAAGAAGCCGAGTTCTAGCTCTTTAATTGATAGATGCATGGGAAATGCCATATGTTCTGGCATATCAAAACTTCCATTTTATACAGAAAAGCTGGAACCCGAGTTCTTGTTCATGCAAAGCAGCGCCATTATTTTGGCATGTGAATAACCCTAATGAAACACACAGATACTTTGCATAGAGAGCCCGAGTTTCTTGGTGAAGTCCAAGTACAACAAAAAGTAACATGCAGAGGCGCCATATTATATGGCATGTGAACATCAGTAAAAGCCGCGGTGAAAGGTGGAGTTTGAGTTAACAACACTAGCTCGAGGGTCGAAGATGCTCACATGTAACAAACCACGGACCCCGAGTTTCATCAGAAGCTCGAGTTTACAGCACTAGCTCGAGTTCAATGCCCACATCCAACTCCCAATGGAACCCGAGTTCCATTTAAACATGTTGTGACTCCATCATTCAAGGCCGAGCTCGAGGACGTGAATACAGCAAACAAAGACATCAAATCAAAACACCAGTCAGCTGATGAGAACCAAGCCTTCATAATATTGAGTTCTCAGTATAGAACACATGCCAGTGAGAGGATAAGTCAATAACAGAGAGCTCCATCTGCCGAGAGCTTGAACTTCATGGAAAATTTTGGCAAGGTCGAGTTGGGGTTTTCATTTTCTTCCTGTTTCTTCTCTGCGAAGATAGACATAACGCCAAGTCCAAGAAATTACAAATGCTTTTGAGTTTTTGGAGTCCGCCAAGCATAAGGCATTCAATGCCATCACTGCAGATGTCCATTCCTGCAGGTCTCGAAAATTGCTAGCAGTGCCACCTCATCCTTTTGTTTTCGCATTATGTGCAAGTGGGATGAGTGGTCACATCGACCCTCTTCCACTTTGCATTGTTTTATACACTTAGAGATTTGTTTCTAAGTTAGGAGTTAGAGTTTTTAGGTTATTACTTAATTGTGGTTTTTTATTCAAATTAAGTAATTTAAATATTGGCAAAACATTGTAAAAGGATTTTAAATCCTGATTTTAAGCCAATGTTTTGGGCACTAATGGTGGAGTTTTCATAGGGCTAGATTTTAGGCACGTCTTATGCATTAAATTTGTTAAATTTTGGATCAGATTTTTGTCTTTTAAAATTTTCTTATATTAATCCAATATATATATATAACATATATTTAATCACTATATATATATATAGTACTAATATAGTAATAGATATGTATATATATATAATTATATTAACATTAATATTTTGCAGATTGAATAAGTAAGACTCGCATTATTCGTTGTATATGCTTGCCTTTGATCAATCAACAAATGATTATATATATGTGAGACATGACACTATAGAGACATGTCTCCTTAAGGAGACATGGCTCTATAATGCCATGTCTCTTCATAACA
>MU228157.1:4442168-4467844 GCA_018584345.1 Thuja plicata | reverse complement strand
CAATAGAGTGTTATGAAAGCCCTTTTAGGGTCTTAAGGATAAAAAAGAACCAAAAAAACGAATTTAAAAATCATAGTTTTAATAGTTTTTTGAAGTCCGAATTTTATTAAAGCCGCGGCCGGGTCACGCAGCCGGGTCACGGCGAGTCATGACCTGACCCGCGAGTCAGGCGAGTCAGACTCCCTGACCTGCCGAGCCCGGGTCAAGGGTCATTTTGACCCGGCGAGCCTTGCCCGACTCGCCGACCCGGGAGACTCGCCCGACTCGCGGCGAGTCTCGTTACTCTGACATGAACATATAATTTATTCAAATTAAATAAATAAATGCAATTTACTAATTACAATTTTGAGTTTACCTTCAACAACTCCAATTTGGAGAATGATCTAAATATGGATTGTGACATGTGGTGGTTTGTCACAAACATTTGCATCTCCTTCCCCTCTGGGTATATTTGCTTCACCCAATTTATTTGAGTGCCAATTTGTTGCATGATCAAGTTGAGGGAGTGTACGGTGCATGGTGTCCAAAAAATATACTCATACTGACCCTCAATCAAAGCACCTGCACCCCTACAATTTTTGGCATTGTCCGTAACCATCTGGACCACATTCTCACTACCCACCATCTCTATGGCCTCAATGAGAATTCTAGAAATGAAATTTACATCCTTCACCTCCCCTTCACAATCAAGTGCCTTCAAAAACATTGCCCCTTGGGGAGACACTGCAATCACATTAATCAATGGTCATTTTCTTGTATCTTTCCATCCATCAGACACAATAGATATACCCTTAGTTTTCCAAGAAACTCTAATTGGTTGAAGAGCTTTGTCTACATAATTCCTCTTTTTGCAATAGAGTGGTACACACCTTTTCATACCCGGGACTTGTGTAATCAGCTGGTGCTTTATTGATGGCAGCTACCATTTCCTTCCAATATGGTGATCTTACCAAGTTGAAAGAAAGACCATTGGCATAGAGGCAACGTGCAATGGCTTCATCAACACGCTCTCTTACCTCCATTTTAAATGCG
This sequence comes from Thuja plicata, assembly GCA_018584345.1. NCBI lineage: Eukaryota > Viridiplantae > Streptophyta > Pinopsida > Cupressales > Cupressaceae > Thuja > Thuja plicata. The sequence continues at coordinate 4,466,812 of MU228157.1, read as the reverse complement.
CTGTCCAATGGACCTCTTTTGCGGGCTCAAATTTCTACTTCTTCCTCGTTCTCTTCTGGTACAGACACTTGCAAGAATGGATGTTTGGAGGATTGAATTGATCCAGTGGGCAATTGTGTTTTATTCTTTCTGGATAGACGTTGATAATTTTTTTTTTTTGGATCTTTTAACCAATTTATCAACAGCCTCTTGTTCTTTTACATAGGATGCTATTTGTGCGTCTGACATCCCTTTCCCACTTGTGCCTTTGCACATAGCCATCCCTTTACCAGCAGGGCCCATAAAATGAAGTTTGACCTGGGAATATGAGCTATTGAATGCTTTTTCTTTGTTACTTTCACAATATTTACACTTACATAGATATGAGCCACCTCCTGAAACCTGTTCTATTCTTTTGGTATGTCTCCATAAAGGAAATCCTATATCAATTTTGAAATTATCACCTCCTTCCCCTGCCACTGAACTTTGACTACCGGTGGTGGCCATTCTTGCACAATACAATGTAATTTCTTGCTTTGCTATAATAAGATATTAAGAAAATAAATAAATTTAAATTAGAAAACAACTTTGAAGTTTGAACATCAAGCAAACAAGTGCAAAAAATACCAAAATAGATAGCTAAATTTGTTTCTTTACTTCTTTTAAATTTTTTTTTTTTTAAAAACTTGAAAAATTTCTTCCCAAATTTAAAAAAATTCATCAAAATCTCAAAAAAATCCATTAAAGGACTCAAGAATGGGATCAAATGCTTACCCACAAAACTCTTCTGTGGAAGCTATCTTTTGCCCTACGAACGATCCTCTTCAAAAAGAATCACTTTGCCTTCAACATGCCAAAATGGGGACCAAATGAGAAGCTGCAGTTTGCAAACAAAATGAGAAAAAAAGAATGGTTGAAATTTGAATGACCTCTTTTAGGGTCCTTTAGGGTTGTTTTAGGGTTTAGGAGCAAAAAAAAGACTAAAAAAATCTATTTTGCACATGTTTAATTGTGTTTTAAGGGAATTCTTTTTTGTTTTTTATTGTTTGTCTAGGCAGAGCCTCGCGGATGCGCCTGGATGCTTTGTGGATGCCTGCCGGAAGCGCATCCCAGGCATCCAGATGCTTTTGGATGCCTCTAGGAGGCATCTGCGGATGCCTGGGATGCGCTTTCGACCGACATCCACACGGCATTTGCGCCGGCATCGACATCCAGACGCATCCCCTCCCGCATCCGGCTACATTCTAGGCGTATCGGTAACTTAGGAAATAATGCAAGTTGAACAATACATCTTTTTCCCAAATGATGCAAGTTGCAATACAAGTTGTAAGAACCCTCTCCAAGTGGATTCTTGTAAATACAAATTTTGTGCCTTGTTTGTGTTTGTTTTGATGAATGAATGTGGTATATTTGCAATGTTTGATATGACAATATAATAAAATAAATAAAAGATATTGCAATAATAATTTTTCCAACTCAAATTGAAATTGCATTGAAAATACATAGCTGAAAATTTCAGATTTTTATACCAACTTGAATACTCATTTTTTTCACTATATATTGACAACCCAGTTCATTAAATAACCCCTATTATCTAAACCAACAATACCAAAAAAATCTAGGAGTTACAATTAATGAACTCACAATTAATACATGCCTGAAAACCCTCTGAAAGGATGAATAACAACAACAAATGAATTCTTCAACAACAAATGCTTGTAATCCGATTTATAATTGCAACAATAATATATTTAGGATTTGCAGCTAATAAACCTTCAAATACATGCTCATACCCTCTTTCAAAATCTTCAAAACTTCACCAATTAAGCTCAATCATAATCTTTGGATGAGATTAACGCTGACACAATTCATTCGCAGAGATCAACCAATTCAAAGTGCAAAACACTTGAAGAATTCCCAATTTTTCTAGCTTCCAATTGCTCAAACCCTAGGCTCAGCCCAATCACCAAATTCATCAAAAGCAAATGTCAATAGAATGATCTTTTTTGCACAAGCATTGCTTTTATAATAATAAAATATATCTTCTTCAAGACACCAAAGGAAAATAGCTTCTCTCACACACTTTTCACTAAAGAGTCTTCATCAATACACTTTTCAATTAGAAGCCTTCATTTAATAACTTTGAATTAATAATAAATAACTCCAAAGGTAAAAGTTTCATGAAGACACTTTTCACTTAAAAGCGTTGCTTTTAAGACTTAGGATTATATTCCATGTGGATTAATGATTAATACCCCCACTAAGCGCCCAAAAGCAATTTATAAACTTAAACTCAATATATACCACTGAAAGTGCCAATATCATCACCGACTGAATATAGCGCCCAGGTGTCTATCAAAAATGGAAACCGCCATTACTGACTTACTAAAGATAGTATGTCGACTAAGACCCTCAAATCCAGGCGTTAGCTCACGAAGCTCGCGATGATGAGCTAACCTCTACATATTCCTGGAACTTACTGAATTGGGGAGATAACAATCCTCCCTCTCCGAAATTGCTTGTCCTCAAACAATCGCCGAAACAAGGCACATATCGATCCACCTAGATCCCAAGGATAAGTATGTATAATGTTCCAGGCATCACTTACAAACTCCTGTGATGACAACTCCATCCACGGTGTTGTCCTGATCACACTGTCACCATGCTAACCATAGTGACCCACACAATCCGCAGTGCTAATCCTGCCCCCTGGATCCCGGTGGAAACGAAACTCACATCCATCCATAACAAGGAAGAATGGATATCTGATACCATCTGATAGACCAGAACTCCCTGCACACCCTACCAAACTATTCTGTGTATGAAGTCCATTCGTGCAACAGGGACAAGTACTCCCGAAAATAGATGTACCATAACCCTATATCCATCCTCTGCAAAACCATCATGGATATGCTAACCCTGCAAGTAGCCTCTTGTTAGCTTGCAGTAACTAACCCCATCAACTGCAGATGGAGAAAACCCATCCCATAAAGGATGGTATAAACCTGGAGCCAACCCACACCGACGTGCAACCAAATCCTCAACCTGTGGGTCAAAAGAGAAATGATGAGCGCTCCTCACCGTGTAATTATAGTAAAATGATTCAATCGCTGTCAGAGGCTTATCAATATCAATCTGAGAATCAAGAGATGGCTCCAATCTTTGACTCGGAATAACTGGTTGGGAAGGATCCTAGGTAATACTCTCAGCAAACCCAACTACAAAATCCCTATGAGGAAGCATTGTAGTCAAAGTATCTACAATCTTTCCCACTAAAACCCGAATACTGCGAGAACTCCGGATGAGAGTACCCTCAGAGGCCTTGAAAGGTCCCTCCTGCAATTCCGGACTCTCAAGCAGGTACTCCATAAATGACTCTGTGCAGTAGAAATTATATGAAGAAGCATCAACCTGCTTCCTTGCAATCCACAACTGATTCCTCTGAAACCGTGGCACTACCAACTACCTATCGCTATCAGCTGTATGAGATGAAGTAATAGATTTGCTTCCTGCAGAAGGAAATATATCACCATGAGAACTAGTCTCCAAATTAGATACCCTGCCCATGTCCTGTGAATCAGAGGGAGTAGTGTTAGGAACTGGCACACAACTCTCTGATGAATCCACTACTGCTACCTCGAGCCTCTCAACAACCTGTTCTGTATCATCCATCATTGTGATAACTATTGGAGGACCTGGTACCACAAGAAGTTCTCTACAGTCCTCCACTGATGTACTCACCTCCTCTGTATCTACTTCACCTGTACCAATGATGGGTGTAACTGTGTCCCCAACACATCCATCACTGCCATACGTGGAAGCCGACTCACCACCAACGTCTACTATATGTAGATGAACTGAATTTGTGGCTGGTGTAGACTGGACTCGCTCCAACTCCACAATTATCTTCCCGAACTGCATCTGCAACTTCTGAAGAGCCAACTGGGTGCTCTCTAACACCCCAGAAATTGCCTGAAGCTCATGGGTGAGCTCAACTACCTCCTCTTTCTTTAATAATGCCTCGTAACAGGTACTTCCCCACTCAAGCAACTGTTCCCTGTTAGCTAACAACTGTACATAACTCTGCCTCAAAATTTTGATAGCCTCTCGAAGCGAATGAATCTTTGCTAGGGAAAGATAGCTACCACGGTGCTCATCTGACATAGGAGCACTCCAACCGTAAACAACCAACAACTGCGGATAGTATCATAATGCTAAAGAGCTGAAGAAATATCTCTATCGCTCACCCTCAGTTGTCCGGACACAAGATGTCTTTGCATGCCCTGGCTCCCCTGTACACTCTCTGTCTCACTAATCGCACTGTGGTTGTTAACTGTATCTACCAAACTCACCTCATGATCACTCTCCTCATGTGCGCTAACAACCTCGCACATGTCCACCAACGAGGTACTGCCACTGGGTACCTTTATAAATACCTCCTTTGAAGAAGTGGAAGCCACAACTGTATCAAACTCCTGGCACACATCTGCTTCCTCATCCTCATCCGTGAGTCCCTGTAAAATAGGATCCTGGGACCCATCACTATCAGATGACAACTCTGAGTCAATACTCAATCTCTTGAATGATAAACCAGACTCACTGCAACACACATCATCCTCATACCAAACATTAGAGTTATCCACAACGCTATTATTAACATCGTCCAACTGAGACCCCTCTGCTATCTCCTGCTGCATACATGACTCAATGTCATCATGTGAATCAACAACACTGGGGCATGAATCTACATCACCTGACTCCTCCGTAACACTCAAATCATGAGTGTCATCACTGGGTAGCTCCATGCTCACATCCTCTATACAGGAGAAGACTGTTGTCTCCTGCACTAACCCAACACTATGACTGCTGCTATAAAAATTAGAGCTGTTAGATCTCATATCCTCCTTGCAATCCTCAAAGACAACACCATCATCTAAAGAATCAAAATCCATAGTGGCATCGACAACATTTTCCGCACTCACACTATTCACAACATCATCAACAGGCTCACATCAGGGACTGCTGTCCTGAAAATCAAACCCTATAACACTAGTACTACTACCAACTGATGTAAAGCTGCCATCAATGGTAGTGAGCATGTCATCAGCCTGTTCCGTGACACTAATTCTGATATGCTCAAGATGCTGAGACTCAGTACCACTATCCGCCAACAAGTCAGTCACATCCACATGTCCCTGTAAAGAGTCTCTAACATCATGTGTACAAATAGGACTAGTGGCTGACCCACTAAGTACATGATCATCTCCACAATGATCAGTAGTTGGTGAAAATTCATCATGAAGATTTCTGGATGCCTCACCTGTAAAGATCTCGCGTCTCTCCTCTTGTCTTTTTCGTGAAGAGGACTTACTGAAAAAGGAAACCATAAATTTTGCTGCCTTATCAACAGTTGCCGGATCTGAGTTTCACATTTACCCTTTCCCGAGTTTGCCTCAGTTTCTCCATTTCCTTTGCTAAGACAACTTTTTGTTTCCTGAACTTAGACACATTCCTCAACTGGTTTCCATATTTTCCTGATTTCCTGTATTTATCCATGATTGAAATAACAAGAGTGCTGATCACTCCAAACAATGCGTGGACTCAATGATTTCCACCCTAACAGGATGATAGGAAACCGCTCTGATACCATTGTAAGAACCCTCTCCAAGTGGATTCTTGTAAATACAAATTTTCTATCTTGTTTGTGTTTGTTTTGATGAATGAATGTGGTATATTTGCAATAATAATTTTTCCAACTCAAACTAAAATTGCATTGAAAATACATAGTTGAAAATTCCAGATTTTTATACCAACGTGAATACTCAAAATTTTCACTATATATTGACAACCCAGTTCATTAAATAACCCCTAATATCTAAAACAACAATATCTAGAAAATCTAGGAGTTACAATTAATGAACTCACAAGTAATACATGCCTGAAAACCCTCTGAAAGGATGAATAACAGCAACAGATGAATTCTTCAACAACAACCCCTAATATCTAAAACTACAATACCCAGAAAATCTAAGAGTTACAATTAATGAACTCACAAGTAATATATTCTTGAAAACCCTCTTAAAGGATGAATAACAACAACAGATGAATTCTTCAACAACCCTCTTAAAGGATGAATAACAACAACAGATGAATTCTTCAACAACAAATGCTTGTAATCTGATTTATAATTGCAATAATAATATATTTAGGATCTACAATTGATAAACCTTCAAACACATGCTCAAACCCTCATTCAAAATCTTCAAAACTTCACCAATTAAGCGCAATCTTAATCTCTGGATGAGATTAACGCTAACACAATTCACTGGCAGAGATCAACTAATTCAAAGTGCAAAACACTTGAAGAATTCCCAATTCTTTTAACTAATTCAATTGCTCAAACCTTAGGCTCAGCCCAATCACCAAATTCATCAAAAGCAAATGTCAATAGAATGATCTTTTTTGCACAAGCATTGCTATTATAATAATAAAATATATCTTCTTCAAGACACTAAAGGCAAATAGCTTCTCTCACACACTTTTCACTAAAGAGCCTTCATCAATACACTTTTCAATTAGAAGCCTTCATTTAATAACTTTGAATTAATAATAAATAACTCCAAAGCTAAAAGTTTCATGAAGACACTTTTCACTTAAAAGGCTTCTTCAACACACTTTTCACTTAAAAGCATTTCTCTTAAGACTTAGGATTATATTCCATGTGGATTAAAGATTAATACCCCCACTAGGTGCCCAAAAACAATTTATAAACTCAAACTCAATATATACCATTGAAAGTGCCAATATCATCACCGACTGAAGATATCGCCTAGGTGCCTGCCAGAAATGGAAACCACCATCACTGACTTACTAAAAATAGTAAGTCGACTAACTAAGACCCTCAAATCCAGGCGTAGCTCACGAAGCTCGTGATGATGAGCTAACCTCTGCATATTTCTGAAACTTGCTAAATTGGGGACATTACACAAGTTCTTCCCACAAAGAGAAAACTTCAAGAGTGCATATTTTCCCCATTTGCAAACGGAATTAAAAACCCCGTTTGTAAGTTTATCCTGCCAAAAAGAGCTAAGTTTTTCCCCTACTTGTAATTGGAATTAAAAACCCCACTTGCAAGTTTTTCCAAACGCATTTGAAATCTCTTTCCAGCCTGCAAGTGGACTTTAAAAACCCATTTGCAGGCAGAAAACTCCCTCTAAATGACTTGTAATTGGAATTAAAACCCCACTTATGAGTATGAAGTACCCCCTCTTGTATATATATGCACTTGCACCTCATTTCCATACCAAATACTTGCATTTCATCCACCTGCTGTGCTCCAGAAAAACCTCGTTTGTCATCTTTCCTCCCGTTTAAAAAGCTGATTTCATTCACTTTTCTCCATCCTTTGTTGCTCAAAGGCCTTTCACTCATATCCTATATGTGTATTCTTCCAGATCTTCAAAGTTCTAGCTTGAAAGATCATGTTATGGCTTTTTTGGTAACTAAAGAACGACACGAGGCAAGAACGACAACATGATGAAGTCATTCATACAAAGAAAGGGATGAGTGATGGAATGATTGCGGGCATAGAATGTTTTTAGGACAGAGATGGAAGGAAACATTGAAAGGATGCTTTTCCAATAAAGACTTTTGTGATGCAGAATAATTCAAAATGCAAGTTCCTGTTTCAGATCAAGATGCTTTCACCAACTTGAACATATCAATCACGGAGCATCTTGTAGAGGCATGAAGACTGACAAAGGATGATGTAATATGAATCGTGTCTTGTCAGACACTTAGTTTATTTTCATCATGCATTTTGTAAATTTGTTATTGACAAATCACATTTAATGTAAAACAAGATGTAATTGCATGTGATGGTATCACCTGCAAAGCTGTAACATATAATCACATTGCAGGACATCAAGACTTGCAATGTTGAATAAGTCAACTATAAGTAGTTAGTTGTTGAATAGGTCAAAGTTTTTTGGGTTTCTCCCACCTTTTTCTCTCAGCCCCTCGCCTATATATAGGAGGGAGCTTCATTGTAATTTTCATCTTTTGGCAATGTAAGAAAACTCGGCCAATTTGTATATGCACTCTAAGACTTTGTGCTTGGATGTAGATTACATTGCTTTCAATAATAGAGGCAACTTACTTTCAAACTTTGTGTTGATTCAAGGTGTTATATGACAACTTTTTCTGAATATTGATTGTGAGTTTTATGCTTTTCTCAAGAGGGATTTGGATTCAATCTTGCAGACTTTTAGCTACATATTGCGTTTAGAGTTATAGTTCAATTTGAGCTTTTTGAAGACTTTGTGCTACAGAAGGACAAATTGTTATAATAGATAGTGGCTGCAAATACTTAGAGCTGAAAGACTTTGCGCTTCAGTTATAAGTACTTTTATTAAAATTAGTGAATATTCATTAAGAGACTTTGCGCCTTACTGTTTGTTTAGATTATTGAATCTTCATTCGGGATAAGTGTAGAAAACTTTGGGTTTCTGTAACTGTTCCACCAATATAAAGTAGATTGGTGTCTTTGGTGTTGTTCTTACGTCAACTCCGAGCCATCGATATTATCATAGCAATAGGCACTTTTTGTTAAGTTTTAGAGCTGTTCATAAGTTGTTTGCAAATCATTCCTGAAAAAAAAGGAATTGATTAAGAGATCCGCCCTATTTTGTAATTTCCAGTTAAGTTTCTATTGAAGCCACCTACGGTAAGAAGGGTGCCTCCCCTATTGTTGAGATGAGAGAGTAATCTCATGAGATGTTGCCTAAAGTTATAGTTTTGCAAGTTGTGGTCACAACCACTTACAAAACTTTTAGCCAACAGTTTTTGGTGACTCCGCTGGGGATATGACGCGCATTCAAAAACCTCATGCTTTCGTTTGAAGTATACCTTTGGCCTATTCATTGTATTTTTATTTCTTGTAGTTTTTTCAAGATTTTACCAAGGACATGTAAATGTTTTCCCAAGGTCATTGGGGAAATGCTTTTGGTCCGTTGAATCTAGCCCTACCTCTACATGCTCTTCCTAATGGCTCATGGAAGAATTTTCCCAAGTTCTTTGGTGATGGACAACATCCTGATGAACATATGGCTTCTTTCTACATCGCATGTGGTGTTCATGGTGTTGAACATGAGGATGTATCCGTGAGACTTTTTGTGGAAACTCTCCGAGGTGTGGCTGCTGATTGGTTTTACTATCTACCACCACAAACTATCACAAATTGGGCTACTCTCATAGCCAAGTTTGAAGAAGGGTTTAAGCCACCTGAAGATGCTCATGCTTTATTGGCCCAACTCACTTAGTTGAAGAAGGTGTCTCACGTGCCTATGCGTGAATTTGTTGCTCATTTCAACAAATTGACACGAAGAATTCCAACCGTTGCTCAACCTACTGCTCAAATTTGAAGTGTTTCTTTGTCAACGCTCAAATTCCTGAAGTAAATTTTCTATTGAGAAGAGCAATCCCGGCTACTCTCGCAGCTGCACAGAAATTGGCAATTGAAATTGAAGATGATCTTATTCTTGCTGGGTAGATAAGAATTGAAGCAAGTGGGTTTGAAGAAAGTTCTTTTTCTTCGGATTCATTTTCTTCCATGACAAGGACGGATCTTGTGGTGTAGAGGCTGGCAAATGAGTTGCTTTCCCTCAAAAATTAAATAGCTCAAGTTATGTTCTCCATTCCTCATGAGGATGTACAAAGGAAACCTCTTCCAAAAGTTGCTCGTAGTCTTGCTAGTGGGAATCAAGAAAAGTTAGTTTCATCACCACAGAAGCTTGCTATTGAATATTGATTGTGAGTTTTATGCTTTATTTAAGAGATTTGATTTCAATCTTGCAGACTTTGAGCTGCATATTGCGTTCAGAGTTATAGTTCAATTTGAGCTTTTTGAAGACTCTGTGCTATAGAAGGACAAATTGTTATAATAGATAGTGGCTGCAAATACTTAGAGCTGAAAGACTTTGCGCTGCAGTTATAAGTACTTTTATTAAAATTAGTGAATATTCAGTAAGAGGCTTTGTGCCTTACTGTTTGTTCAGATTATTGAATCTTCATTTGGGATAAGTGCAGGAAACTTTGGGTTTCTGTAACTGTTCCACCAATATAAAGTAGATTGGTGTCTTTGGTGTTGTTCTCATGTCAACTTCCGAGCCATCGATATTATCATAGTAATAGGCACTTTTTGTTAAGTTTTAGAGCTGTTCATAAGTTGTTTGCAAATCATTCCTGAAAAAAAAGGAATTGATTAAGGGAGCTGCCCTATTTTGTAATTTCTAGTTAAATTTCTATTGAAGCCGCATATGGTAAGAAGGGAGCCTCCCCTATTGCTGAGAGGAGATTAATCTCATGAGATGTTGCCTAAAGTTACAGTTTTGCAAGTTTTGGTCATAGTGACTTTTAGCCAACCGCAGTCAGGTACAATTGGCCGTTCGGGTACATTACAATTGATTTGTATTGCAAAAATTCAATATGTTATCATGTGTTAAAATTTGTTTAAGATTTGCAAACTAGGATATCTGGGCAAACAATAAAAATAAAACCTTCCTTGCTATGTTGCAAAGGACATAAGTAGTGCCACAGTCAAAGGTGTTTTCACCAACACCTAAATCTGATCATTAATATTTGATCAAATTAATCATCATGATCCATGCTCTAGAGTCATAATATTAATTAAATAATTAAATTATTTGATTAATATCCCCTGTCTTCTATAGTCCTAGGTAAATTAATTCATTTAAGCTATCTATAGTCCTTGATCCTATTTAATTAAATATTTTCTAGTCTTATTTAATTAAATGATCATTCCCACTCCCTCCATTTTGAATTTAAATTAATTGTAAATCCCCAAAACCGCCATCCTCTTGCACATTTCTAAAAAGCCCACTTGCATTACTAATCCCTCATTTGATTAAGTAAATCACATCATTTACTTGATTAATCCCCACTTCCTCTACTTGGAACGAAAAGGAATTAAAAATTCTCACTCATTCTCTCTCTTCCCATCACATCTTCCTAACTTTTCCACTTGCCCTTTAATCATCTTTCACTAAGCTTAATACCCCTTAAGCATGTGCACATTTCTAATAATAAGGATTAGGCAACAAAGTCAACCCCTTGTCCACCTCAACCTTAATGCCCAAACATATTCGGTGAGGACCCACATAGATCTTTTACACTTTTTTCCCCTCCAAATAATATTTTATTCTTTATTCCATTCGCCAACATTCCTTTGGAGTGTGAGGACAAGAAGTGCCTTTATGATAAATCTTCCTCCAATCCCCAATGTCCTTTTATCCACTCTAAGGTTGACAAGTCTTTACCACCTATGGAGTGCGATAACCCTATCCATTTTCCACCCTTGGTTCTCTCTTTTCCATCTTAGCCCTCCATTCCAATTCCTTCACAATTAACCAAAATTCTTGCATTTTGATTCCAATTATGCGAATTTGAATTTATGCAACTACACTTTAACTTTGGAGCTCTTCATACTTGTGCAACTTTTGAGCCTTCATCACTATCCTTTGTAAGCTTGAGCAACTATGGAGCATTCTCATACTATTATGCTGTCAAATTGTTGAGCACATATATAACACTACATCCTTGGAAAAATCGTTGCATCATGGAGACTACGAGTTGCTACTTGCGTTTGCATTTCTTGTTGTTTTTAGTCTTCTTTTGTCTAATCTTGTATGTTGCTTTTAAGTTGTGATTTGAGTGTGTTTCACTAGTTATTGCATTCTCCTTTGAATCACATTTCCTTGCACACATTTGAAAACTTGGATGCCATCATTCAGAGTAAGCTTTCTCAAAGCGTCTTTCATAATCCAATCATTCATCCGAGCTACCCCATCATGCCTCTAGACATACCTGCTAGTACTCATTAGCATATCTTTGACAAGGGAAATCCATTAGGTCATCCATCCACACCTCCCTCCTATATCACAACCACACATCCCCCTCATGCGACATCCATACCTCCATCTTCTCCAATTGTATATCCCAAACTCCATTTTTCCGCAATGACACTATCACCTTCACTCCTAGTCTAAATCCATCATCTCATTATCCTTCAATCCATAATCCTAGTCCTCTATTTAATCCTAATTCTCCAATCCATTACCATAATCTCCCCACTGTTCCTAATCCACCAACCACTTTATCCTACCTCACTCCATCCAATCTCTCATACCTCAATCCTCCATCCAATTCTAATCCACCATTCGTTCCTTCATACACTAATCCATTGCCATCCACATATTCCTATCTCAATCCAATTCCAACTTCCATTCCACAATCCACCTACATCCCTCAATCCACTTCATGTGATATGCCCCAATCTATCACCTCTACCCCATTAGTTAGTCAACCCGGTTCAGAAGTTGTTCCCACATCCGCTTTTGTGAACTACCTAGCCATGCCATCCTCTACATTTGCTTCTCCACCATCATTTATTTAACTAGGTTCACAAGCAATTAACGCGCCTTCATATCTAGACTATCTTAACTTCCCACCATCTGTACATGCTAATCATCCACCTTAGCCTCAAACATGCAAGTCTCCAAGAAGCTTCACAATGAAGCCATCGGAAAATCTAGCTTCTAAAGTTGATGAGCCATGTCATCCCACTCCATCATGTGAGGCCACTAGTGATGAGGCCCTTTTATCTCCCACATCTATCATTTCCCTTCCACCTCCCACACCTGTCATTCCTCTTCCACTTCCTAACACCATCAAAACCCTCCCACCCATTGACAACATCCAACTCCCATCCCCATCTTCTAGCATCTTCTAGACCACATCCATGAACCTCATTAGTCTACCCATCCTCCTATTCCTATTGAAGAACCTCCTATCGTACCATCCACTCCATCTGAAGAGTCTATCCATTCATTTACCATCCACAACAATCCAATCATGCCAGGAGCTTGTCCACGAGCATGTCAAAATATCCATCAACTCAAATCAAGATCCTACCATTCCATCGACTCAATCTCAAGATCCATTATCATCCCCTCCTCCACATCATGATCTTACAATCCCACCTCTTCCATTTCAAGATTCATTGCCATCCTCCCATCCAAATCAAGATCATAGCATCCCATCTACTCCACTTCACAATCCGTTATCACATTCAAGTCAAACCATCCCACCACTATCACTCTATCCCCTTGGTTCACTTACATTCATCCATGGTGGTTCACTTGCAGCGGAGTATCTCATATCCATCACCCGTTCCCCTCCATCCAATAATGGACTTGCATTTTATTCCCCAATAACAAGTATAGCATTTTAGATTGAATGCTCAAAAAAGTGCTTAGGCCTACATGAGCAAGGTATCCTGGAGCTTATCCTTGTCAAAGCAAATCCAAAATCTCATGGGCTTGGTTACATATCCCAAGGCACTTTATCCAAAAATATTGATACCATAGTTGAAAAATTTGGACTCCGCAAAAACTCGTTAAGGCCTGAAAAAAAGCTCGGCAAAATTAAGAGATAACTTGGCAAAAACTAGACAACATAAATTTTTTTCTTAAATTTAATTAGAAATGCATTTTTTTGCAAAATTCAATGAGGAGATGCATCTAATGAGTTAGTAAATGAGTAAACCAAAGAAACAAGCTAAGTCTAGATATATTTAAATGCAAATAGGGTACAAAATTGATATCCTCATGTGGAATGCCGATGGCTGGTAGCTGATAGTCTGAAGCAAAATTAAAATAGCAAATTGTCTTTGTAAAACTATAAGTAAATACAACATCAAAACAATTTACATCTTCCTCTTCTCAGCTGTAGTAAAAACTAGGGGAGAGATAGAGGGTCTAATCCTAGGAGTTCACTGTGGCTATGCCTCCTTGCTTGGCACAACTAGCTATGGCTTGACCTCCATCCTAGAAAAAGTGGTGGTAAATATTGTTCATTAGACTCTAAAGCAATCTAGAGTACTTAGGAAATGCCATTATTGAGTTTCTACAAACTTAGATGCAACAAAAAGGAGATAAAACTATGTTCCACTGCCTATCGAGAATAGGGGGATGTGGGGACGTCAGGGACAGGGGGAACTCAGTAAAGTGGGTATAAAAACATCAACTTCATTCGACGCGATTTCCCCATCAATTTTTTCTTTTGTTTTTAAACTCAAAAGTGGGGGCCTCAAGGCAGCAACGCCCAGTAGGGTCAAGGGGAAACACCCCTTGTTAAGTCCTAGGGCAATGCATTTTCCCTCTTGCATGGCCTTTGGATTCTTCATTTTTGAAGCATTTTTCTCCCAAAATTGACGTGTTTGAACTGCATTGGCAATCCACTTCAAACGTGCTTCAAATCCGCTTCAAATCTACTAAAATGCTTGCAAATGACCTTGCATAAGCTTGGAAGGGTGTTTTGTGGCTTGGGCAGAAACAAGAACTCAAAAAAACCAAATGAAACTTAAAGTTTGATGTTAAAATCCTTATATGCTGCTGCGACTGAGTATTTGGCTTGGACTCGCTGAGCTTTTCGAAAAATTTGGTGAGTTTTCCACAAGTTTTTTGCGAGTTGTTTTGGCATGAAAAACTTGTAAAAACTCGCCAAGCAGAAAAACTTGCAGGTTTTCCTCTACTCTGCAAGTTTTTCATCTATGGTTGGTACAAGCAATGCAAAATCCAAGCGTACTTCCAAAATCACAATCACCTCTTCCCATTGTTCCTTAAAATCTAAGATACTGATGCATCCTGGGCATGGCTGATGCGAGAGCGGATGCGTACGGATGCAGATTCTGGCGCAGATGCCCTGTGGATGTCGGCTGGAAGCGCATCCAATCGCGATTTCTCACTTTATGCAACAAATGAGTTCATTAAGATAGGGAACTTCACACAGCTCATCCAATTGCGATTTCTAGCGGCTAGGGCATTTCTTTTGTGGCGAGCATTTCTTCTATAGTGTGTGACGAGAGCCAGACGGACGAATTATGACAGGCGAGCCACACATTTCTTCTGCAACGTGTGATGGGAGCAGGAGGAATGAATCACAAGCCGCAAGTTCTTTTGTACAAATTTCTTCAACATAATTTCTTAGACCTTGGGAGCAATTATTTGGCGGGGATTTCTTCTGCAATTTTTTGCATATTCGTTTTAGCTTCCGAGAAGGCAGCCAATAAATCGAGAGATTAGATTACTATTTAGAATTTTTTGTTTATCTTTGGATGTTTTATAAAATATTAAATATGAAAAATTAATGTTATAAAAAAATTAAATATATTTGTATTTTATTAAAAAAACATTTGATAGATATAAGTTTAATATTATTTTAATTTTATTATTATATTTTTTTTATGTAGTATATATATATATAAATATAAATGCATCCAAACTCATCCGCATCCCCCAAAAAAAAATTTCACGCATCCGCCCACACGATTCTCGCATCCGCATCCACATCTGCACCCGAATCGGCAACTTATCTTAAAACCATTTATTGCCATCCCCCTTCCTCCATCATGTTGAGCCAAAACAACCATCCATCTTCCTACTTCATCCTCTAAATCCATTTTGGGTCTTTCTTTCCCAAAATTCACCATCTCGTATCCCCCATCTACCAAATCCATTTTGGGCCCTTATATCCCAAAATCTCATTCTTCATCTTATTCTTTTCATCACCTCATCCATTAGTCATCTATTACTATCACCCATCATAATCATCCTACTCCTTTAATTCCCAATCAGGATCAACGACGACACATACCCATGCATCCTATCCACCGTCCTATCTCCATTACTCCATTCATATTCCCTCCATCCCATACATCTTCTCACTCCTAATGCTACTAGCAATAATTTGGATGCCAAATAAAAAATGCATAAACATCCATAACAATTTAAAGATCGCCATGTCCCCTCCCAAAGACATGCTCAAGCAAAGCGAAATCCAATCAAAAGATGCACTACATCTGAAAGGCCACAAAGGCTCACCAAACAAAAAGCATAAACTATGTGGATCCCAAAGCAAAAGGTAGCCATGCATCCAAAAGAAACATCCACAATGGCATCCAAAGTTGCTAATCCACCAGCTAATAATCCCTCCCCTCCATCTCCTAAATCCATTTTGGGTCCCTATGTCCCAAAACTACCTATCTTAACTCCTTCACTACATCCATATCTATCATCCATTTCCCACCCACTCTTTACACACCCTCTAGAGCATATGCCAATGTTGGTCATGACAACATCCCCCTATCACACTCACTTTCCATCATTCCATCCAAACACTTCCCACTACCATTTCCCTTACACCACATCTCTCCCCCACCAAAACCATCTAATCCATGCTTTTGCATAGTCCACCAATCCTAATAAGTTTTGACTAACATCCAATGATCATTCCAAATGGGCTCCTACTACCTTGACATGGAACTTGATGCTTGAGTCTTCCATCCATCATCCCATTACTTATCTTCCAAATCCATTTATGCACATCCTTACACATCTATAAAATTCTCCCCCCCCCAAAAAAAAAACAATTTTGTCCAATGGTGAAAACTTTGCAAACAACCGCCTTGGACAACTACTATAATGAAAACTTGGTAAATAGGTATCATGTGTATTCCCTCCATCCAGTTGCTCTACACACTTGGGGTCAAGTTCTTCTAGATATCCCATCCATCAGTTCCTCTATCTCATCTGCCTACCATACCCACCATATCTTATCCATTTCACT
Source organism: Thuja plicata (assembly GCA_018584345.1). Taxonomy (NCBI): domain Eukaryota; kingdom Viridiplantae; phylum Streptophyta; class Pinopsida; order Cupressales; family Cupressaceae; genus Thuja; species Thuja plicata. The sequence continues at coordinate 4,450,129 of MU228157.1, read as the reverse complement.
TTCTTCATCCTCCTTGGATCTTGATAAAGATAAAGGCCACCTTGTACATGCTTTGGACACCTCTTGGCATCCATTTACCCATCACAATTTTCATCCACCTATCCACCTTTTGCACCCATCCTTCCATCCACATAATCCCTCTGCACACCTTCATCATCCTGATCCACGAATCCTTCCACCTCGCATCACCTCCCTCATCCTCTTGTCCTCCCATCTTCCATTCTATCATACCCCTCCTAATGCCTCATCATGCATGGCATATCCTAAGTGGGGGCATTATATTCCTTGGTGACGTAAACCGTAGAGACTTTGTCACATCCACCTTTCATCTCCCAACCTTATCTACTTCCATCCCATCATCCATAATCCTTTCATCTCCCCATCCTTGTCTATCTCCATCCCTTGCCCCCAATCCTTTCATCTCCCAATCCTTATCTTTCTCCACCCCTTCATTTACAATGCTTCCATCCATCAATCTTTGTCTCATAATGCTTCCATCTTCAAATCTTCCATCATCCCCTCCATCTCTCAATCCCTCCTATCATGTCATTCCATAACTTGTTACATCCCTTGTCACTGGTGTCTAGCTCTAGGCTAGCCCTGTGCAATACAATGCCATCCATCCCATCAATCCCATTGCTCCTTGCAATCCTCCATCGCATGCAAATCCTATCCATCTTCTCCAACTATCCAAAATTAAATCCCAACCAGCCCATCTAATCACCTCTTTGCTCTTGTTCTTGGCTTTGTTGCAAGCCTTGATCACAATCCAATCATCCTCATCGGGATGCATACTTCCCAATCCTTGTTTTGTTTCGGGATCTATCATTCTCACATCAACAACACCCCATCCACCATCAATCCATCTTGGCTTCTCAACTTAATTGGAGCAACCTCATGTTGTCTTTGCATCATCATCCACAATCCCAACCCAGTGTGTGTCATGTACATCTTGTAAATAGTGTTTTATACATAGCGTCAGTTGCATGTCTCCATCTAGGATCATTTGTACACATGTGTCTCTAGGTCCCATCCTTTGTGTTAGTTAGTCTTTGTGTCGTCAAGATTGTGTCCCTATCTAGTTGATGCTTCAACAATCATCCCTTGGTCCCTTGGAGATTTGAGTATTTCACTTGTCTCTTATCATAGGAGCATTGGTTTCCAATCGTTAGTTGCCGCAAAATGTATCCTTCCTCATATCAAACCAACCATCATCCTCCCTATAATAAAAGGTACATGGGATACTTGTTATTTCTTTGGTGCTTTTGGGTCTTTGTTTATATTTTATCTTAAAGCTTCCTTGTTTTACCTCCTTGTGGTCACCATGATCCTTTATATCACAGTGTGCTATTAATGGTGAAACTAGGGGCATGGTCTTGCTTATTTTGCTTGCGCGTGTTTTTTAAATGTGTCCCTTTCTTGTTCCCATATATGATTCATGCGGTCACATGTTACAAACTTACCTTAGTTCCTCATACCTTGGTGCATAACATCATATGCTAAATCAAATAAGTGTTCGTTGCATGGATCTTACCATACAGTGCTCCATCTCCCCCCATCTATCTATCTTACATGTTGCCAATCCATCATCCTATCTTTCTATCCCACATTTTGCTTCTTCTATCCCATCATCATTTGCATTATCTCTTCATCCTCTTTTCTTTCATTCATCTTTCCATGCATTTATCCACATCCATTGCATTCTCATATCATTGCATCTTACATAGTATAGACTTATTAGTCTCTCTTATCATTTTCATCCTTGCATTACCATTATCATTCATCTATCATACATGTATTTTATCATCCATTTCAAGAGCACACCCATGTTCTATTGAACCCGCATGTCGTCTCGAGGTGGTATCCTTATCCTCATCTCCCAACATCTTTCCTCCTAGTCAGTCTTTTGAAAGATTGGGGTTTTATATTCTTACCATTTTCTTTCTAGCTCCGTCTTAATTTTCTTTGAAATGGTCCCCTTCCTCTATACTCATAATATTAATTAAATAATTTAATTTTTTGATTAATGTCCCTTGTCTTCTATATTCCTAGGTAAATTAATTCATTTAATCTATATATAGTCCTTGATCCTATTTAATTAAATAAACTTCTAGTTTTATTTAATTTAATAATTTTCCCACTCCCTCCAATTTTGAATGTAAATTAATTGAAAATCCCCAAAACCACCATCCACTTGCACATTCCTAAAAAGCCCACTTGCATCACTAATCCCTCATTTGATTAAGTAAATCACGTCATTTACTCGATTAATCCCCACTTCCCCTTCTTGAAATAAAAAGGAATTAAAAATTCCTCCATTCATTTTCTCTCCTCCCATCTTTTCCTCTTGCTCTCTAATCATCTTTCAATAAGCCTAATCCCCTCTTAAGCATGTGCACATTCCTAATCATAAGGATTAGGCGACAAAGTCAACCCCTTGTCCACTTCAACTTTAATGCCCAATCATATTTGGTAAGGACACACATGAGTCTTTTATACTTTTGTCCCCTCCAAAGAATATTATATTCTTTGTTCCATCCCCTAACATTCCTTCCTTTGGAGTGTGAGGACAAGAAATGCCTTTATGGAAAATCTTCCTCCAACCCCTAATGTCCTCTTATCCACTCTAAGGCTGACAAGTCTCAACCTCCCATTGAGAGTGAGAACCCTAGCCATTCTCCACCGTCGATTCTCTCCTTTCCATCTTAGCCCTCCATTCCAATTCCTTTGCACTTAACCAAAACTCTTGCATTTTCATTCCAATTACACAACTTTGAACTTTTGCAACTACTTTTTAACTTTGGAGCTCTTCGTTCTTGTGCAACATTGAGCCTTCATCACTATCCTTTGCAAGCTTGAGCAACTATAGAGCACTCTCATACTATTATGCTATCAAATTCGTGAGCACACATACAACACTACATCCTTGGACAAACCGTTGCATCAAGGAGACTAAGAATTGCTACGTGGGTTTCCATTTTTTTTTTTTCTTCTTTTGTCTAATCTTGTATGTTGCTTTGAAGTTGTGATTTGAGTGTGTTTTACTAGTTATTGTATCTTCCTTTTGATCACATTTCCTTGCACACAATTTCATATTGGTTGAGAGAGGAATTGGCAAAAGAAGAAAGAATGATGGCATGATGACTGAGGCATGTTGCTTAAAGCAGCAGTAAACTTTTGTTTAGTATATATATTCTCTAGACATAAAAATTATGTTCCACATGTTCTCTCTCAATCTTCGCTATGAAATTTTGCTGAATTTTTAAAGTCCTTTGTTCTCTTTCTTGAAGTAGTGATCCATCAATACCAGTTCCTCTACCATGCTACAAGCCATTAAAGGGGCAAAAGTGAAAGAATTTGACATTGTGAAGGCTAGAAGATGTTTTAGAGTGACATTGAAGGATTGAAGCTAATACCATTGAGTTTACAGGAGGCATATGGTTTGTAGATGATGTGTTGTGCCTTGAATTGATGACATATGGAGTTGACAAGGTTCGATCTACTGACCTCCGCAAGGACTCTCCCTCGATCACCACATTGCATCTAAATGGAGTTGTTTTTTACATCACTAGTGATGTAAGTTGGATTGAGGATGTCAAGAAAGCTCTACAAGGAGAATATTGTGCTTTCTATCTTGTTTCATATGGCATGCAGAGTTAAGAAATGCTTCAATCAAGGTTAATTGATGAAGTGAATATAAATGGGGCTTGCCATGTATTGGAGGCCTGCAATAAGAATGATGGAAAAGGCATAGTCCATGGCAATAAGGGTTTGCAATAGTTTTCTTTAAATGATCATGTTGAACTTTATGGCCGTACTAAAACCCTAATTGAATAGTTTGTCCTCAAAAGCAATGCTATACCATCAATATTTTATGATCTTGATAAGAAATGACATCTTCCAATAATATTGAGCTTTGTGCAAATGGGCCTTCTAACATTCAAAGTAGAGGAGACCTTTGCGTGCATCCACATTTTGGTAAACTATGCAATGGTATATGAGACTCCTCAATCATTGTATTAAGCTAAAATGAAGTGGGGCATTCTAAAATTGGGTCTCACAGATAAATTTAAGTAGAAAATTTTGGAGGTTGGAGGCAGGAGGTCCATTGTCATCTCGAGCTAGCTTCATGCTCAGATTTGAAACATTGCATGAGCAGCACTCATTTTACTTGTTTCCTTTTCACGCAACGGATGTGGGAGGTGTCATTTTTAGCATTACTTGTGGGTGTAGTTTATTCATTCACTTTGCAGTGTTTCTTTTGTATAGTAGAGGAGGGATTTGGTTCTCATCATATTGGAGGGATTTTGAGACACTTGGAGGAGTTGTGGACTCTTGAAGGAGAGTTGTTCTCGTCTATGCAATACTGAGAAGAGATTTTGATACACAGAGGAGATGTGGACATTCAAAGGAGAGTTAATCTCTCATTATGTGTGGAGTATGAGAATATTTGTGTTCTCTGATGTTATATTGAAAGATGCCAACTAGGTTCTGTACTGGAAATTCTGAGTTTGGTTGCAAAAATTGTCTTTGGCCAGCGAAATGGTGTATTTTTTTTGGTTTTTGCTATATTCTGATTTTTATAATTTTTTTTGTGGTTTTATAATTTTTTTTTGTATTTTGACTATTTTTAGCAACAAAGGAGACTGGCAACTATGAATAGATAAAATTTTGAAACTCTCACTTCAACTACAATTTCCAGACTGAAAACAATTATTCACTAAACAATGGCCACAAGATTGGTATGAGATATCGTACCAGAAAATTATTGCAAGAATCTGATATGTCTGAAAAAAATTACAATTTATCTAATATTTTGGCACTGCTGTAGCTGAACTGGCTGACGTCAGCCCTCAGAACAGTATGCAGCTACAGCAATGATGTCTGAAAACTCAAATGACCCCCGATCTGTTGTTGTTGGTGACCAATCTGCCCTCACAGCTGGTTCTGGGTTGAATTCCATGAAGTTCTAACCAATAAATACAATTTCTAAACCCTGCTGTAGCTGTGCATCTGCATATAATGGCCTGGTAAATTCCCAAATCACCAAAATAATCTGATCTGTGTATAATATGGAGAAATTCTGACCTCTCTCACTCCACAATTCAAAACAAATTTGATCACTCACTGCCCCCAAAAGCTGATATAACATGAAGATTTCTTCCTCCTGCAGGCTGGGGTGACATCCAACCTGGAAATTCTCAAGAGTTTTCGTTCTTGAGATTGAAATTTGCTGAAAACCCTTCTAGAGCTCTCACCACAAAATGTAGGCAAAAATAATAACAATCATGGATGTGCCAAATGACCTCCAAAAGCCTTTTTAGAAAGCTCAAAACCCTAGGTCGTCACTTTTAGGGTTTCTAAAATTACACTTTATTAATTTTTATAAAATATATGCTTTTCTCTAAAAATTGACTCCTTAGGCCCTTTTTATAATATCATAATGTTTTTCCCTTACAATTTCAACATTTTATGCCTCAAACACATAGAAAAAGGGGCCAACTTATAGTGATTATAATATCACTTTATTATTATTTTATTAAGTCCAAACTTAGGAAATATTAAAATATTTCCTTATTTATTAATAAGATGAGATCCGGGTCTTAGATTGGAATTACATCTGAAGTGCTATTATCACTGCTGACAACTGAACCCCTGCAGGCTGAATAGTAGTTCCTCCTAAAAAATAGGAACTCGCCCTTAAAAATAGGAACCTCGGTCAAAGTGCCAGAAACTGTCCAAGAGGTCTCTACTTAGTTCCGTAGACCCCCAATTTGTCAACCTGTTAACTGCTAGTTCTCCCTAAAATTTAGGAGACCTCTCTAAAAAGTAGGAACTATCGTCTAAGTGCTCAAAATGGCTCACAGAGCCCCTGCAATGCTCCATGAACCGCCTGGTGAGTCCCCTAATCACCTCGTTGGCCTACAGGAACTTAGTGTTATAGGCCAACCCTTAACTCGTCTCCTATCACCTAGAAAGGGGACATTACATATATAGAAGTTTGCAACTTTAATGGTGAAGAGATCCACTAATGAGTTCAGCTTGGCGTTTCCTAGATGAGCGAGGAGAATTGAAGGCACTTAATCAAAGTCTCTAGAAAGGTGGTTGTGTTCAGGCCTTGCAATATTCATCCTTTGTTAGGATTGATAGAATAAGGAGAATATGGATATGATTGATATTGTTAACAGTTGCATAGGAGAGCAGCTATCTATAGAGATCCTTTCATTGCTAGAGTTTTTGGAAGTATGATCAGTTGGTGATAAGTTCATTGTAAGAGCAAGCGAGATAAGTTCTCGTATGTAGGTGATCATGTGCAGCAAGATCCAGATAGCGATATGCACACCTTAAAGTATGCATAAACATAAGATTCAGTTTCCAATTCATGTGATGTGCTTTCTCCCATGTTCGCATTGTGGGGTTGTAACAAATTAATGTTAGTGCTCACATGTATTAGAGGTAAAGTAAGTTGTAGTAACAACTCATGTAATTATTATGGGTGTTAATTATTTATTAGGTTTGTTATAGTTTGTTAAATAGGATATTATATTGGTAGTAAGAATGTTTATATTAATTCATTTAAAAACTCTACATATTTAGGGAGTTTCCTATAAAATAGGATATGAGAATCCTATAAATATGTAATATATTTGAGTGAAGAAAATATCAATAAAAATCATCAATAAAAATGAGGCACTCAAGCCTTCTTATAGTGTTGCTTTGGCACTGAACACCATTGAGACCAAGCTTGCAATTTAGTTTGACTGCATCAACATGAACTATCCTCTCTTCTTTTCCATATTGGATACCCTTTTGCTATCATTGACTTAGGTAGATTGTTGTTGTTTTTTCTTTTCCGAACATATACTTTTGTGTTGGACATTTAGTTTTTTGTTTCTCTGAACTGATTGAATCTGGTCCTAGAATGCTTTTAAATCTTCTCAGATTATCTTATCCATTTGCTGAGAAACTGTACCATCAGATTTTAGGTTCCAGAGCAGAAATTTTTATCCCTATTTCTATTTTATTTAATACCTATGATTACTTGAAAATTACAATGAAGGTTTTTATCCTTGAGAGATTATTACATTTGATATCAATAGATCTGCTTTCTTCAGCACCTCTACCTTGATTTTGAGAAATCTCCTCCTTTTGAATTTTTACTGATGCCCTAAATTGCTAAAAAGGATAAGAATAGACTATAGATGTTGGCTAAATATTTTGCAAGTCACTATGACTACAACTTGCAGAATGTGTATTTTAGGCAGCAGTATGTGAGATTGCTCTCTCCTCTCAGCAATAGGGGAGGCTCCCCTCTTACTGCAGGTGGCTTCAAGTAGAACTGAACTGTAACACATACAGTTCACCTTGCAACGGTAATACCGGTGATTCGATGATTGACGTAAGAACAATCAAACGAGGCAGCGGCTGATTTATCTAAAGAGCTCAAAGTCTCCTGTCCTCACCTCGAATCAGTAATCTAATCTATTATCCAATACTGAAGCTCAAAGTCTTCAGTCCTTGGGGTGTGTTAGCCACTAATCTCTATAGTAATCCTGATTTACTGAAGCACAAAGTCTTCAGAAAACTTGGATTAAAATGCTCAAATGATATATGCAAGATAACTACTGATTTGAGAAAAGGATTAACTAATGAGACATAAGAACACATTCGTTAATTTTCAAAATCAACAACACAAAGTTTGCCAATTCTTGTTCCTTTATTCAAATGCTCAACTTTGCAAAATGAAACTCAAAGTTTTCAGAATACAGAGTATTGCCTATAGCTTTCTTGCCCACAACAAAAGATGAAAATATTACAATGAACTCTCTCCTCAATATAGGAAAATTGAAGAGAGAAAAGTGGAGAGAAAAGGGGAAACCCTTAACCACTTTGACTTATTCAAAAAGTAACCCTAACTAATTTTGACTTATTCAAAATGTTACAAGGCCTAAAGCACTTGC
>MU228157.1:4347105-4428746 GCA_018584345.1 Thuja plicata | reverse complement strand
GGATGACGAATTACCTCTATTATCACTCTATTCAAAACGTTCAAAACAAAGAGGATACCACTACGTTATGACAAGAAAATTCCGTAGGGTTGCCACAAATTTGTGATCTCAAATTTGAGGACAACAATAGAGTCATAATAACAAAAATTATGAGACTAAGTTGATAGTGACTTGCATTGATTCCAAAGAGCCTCGCATGCCTAAGTGCCTTCACTGATGGTTCTATCTCCAGGTTGATGATGGATGCTCAGAAGTATGCTTGGATGAAAGTGCTCTTTGATTTGGGGGTTTGTCCAGTGATTTTATGGGTTTTTTTTCCATATACATTGGGTGACTACCACGATCTTCTGAAACAGCAGCATATTTGTATACTCTGTAAATTGGAGTTGGAAGTGCAAGAATAGCATGTTTTTCAATGTCATCTTTAAGGACTTTAATGCTGGTTGTTACAACATAAGCAGAGAATCCATAGATATTAATCTACTTACACTAATAGTTTGAGGCTCATTATATCATACTTTGAGCTCCAAAATTGACCAAAGCACAATTGATCTTCTAGCAGGCTACTCAGTGGTAGCAGTCTGACAATGGAGGCCCTAAGGATAGCTTCTGGTGGGATCTCTAAGGCTCACAAAATTTTACTTGGCCTTGAATGGCAGCAAGTACATGATTATCTATGCTAATGCTATCTTGTAGAGCTTTGTTTATAGCAGTGTTGTAATACTCGGGAAAAAATTGTGATTATCCATGACTTGGCCTTGCTGCCGATTCACCCCCTTAAAATATTTCTGTTCTTTTCAATTAATTGGTCTGTCCCATATTTTGGTTAAGGAAATGTGATTTAAAAATGATCTTTTCAAGAGTTGTGATTTTTTCATGATTTTCATAAAAGTCTAAATTCAATTGGGATTACTTGCAATTTTCGCTATAAAACCTGCATTTTGATCCATCCTGCTTATTTTGTTTTTGAAAAACTTTAGTTTTTTGGGCACACCCTAACCTAACCCAAGTTTTCCCGATCAATTGGAAAAATCATCTTCTGGTTTGCTGAGCTATTGCCAAGAAAGATCTTTGGTACTATGGTTTATACTTTGTAGTATGCTTTAGGCAGTGTTTCTATTCTTCTCTTTTCTTGTCGAATGTTTTATGGTCTTCATGGGTGTTAGAGATGCTGTAGGTATCTAATGATTGTAATATTCTGCAGTCATGGACATTAATTTAGTTCAGTTTAATTTTTTCATATTTCTACTACAATTTGACATATAATGCCTTGCTTTCAGGATTTAAGCCCATCTTTTTGGAAAATCAATCTTTTGATGTTCTGTTAGATTCTGTCATGTAATAGAAAGAAGTTTATGACAATATTCAGGTGGGTAATGTATATGCAATCTGATATTTATACTTTTAATAACATCGCATCCTTTCTTTTGTCATATGTCTCAGCTGCGATGCTTGCATCTCAATAATTTGCATTGTGACAGATACTGTATGCAGGATTTATATTTTTGCTTGTGCTTTATTTATCATAAATACTGAAAGCTATGTATTTGTCTTCCATTTATTCAGCCTGCATATTTGTTATTTTTCTGCAGATCATTGAATGGTTCAATAAATGTTAAAGTTGTCAGTTGTCACATTCATACATTAAAGTATATCATGAATAGTTTGAAGCATGAACAACCATCTTCAAGGCCCTCGAGATCCCATCCTGATGACAGAAAAACATATCATCATAAAGATGGCGCAAAAGGTTCTGAGCTCTGGACAGATGGGCTAATCTGTGCTTATGAGTTTATCTCTGGGAAGAAGAAGAAAAGTAGAGATGGGTTGCATTCTAAAAATCAAATAGCAACGGGGAAAATTGCGCAAGATATAACAAGAATCGGACAATCTGATCCAAATAACTTGTCCAAAATCAATGTAAGCAGGGATTCAAAACTAGAGAAGACTACTATTGTTTCAACTGATAAGGAAGATGCACAACCAAGTTTACTAAATATTGAAGAAACAGATGGAAATAAAGGCATGGTGATGCCGAGGGAAAGCCAAAGTGAAAGAACGAACAGAAATGTGAATAAACTTCAAGAATGCTATTGGGTCCCAATTGGATGGTCAAGACTATTGGAACTTGTCCAGATGGTTCAAGTTGACGCAGAGTGGACTTCTCAGCCACAAGAATACAGTGATGAATATGACACTCTAACTGTTGCGGATGTCGCAGCTCCATACTGGCAGAGACCAGCTGGGCCAACTTGGTGGTGCCATGTAATGGCAGGACATCCAAACATTGATTCCTGGTTAAAGAATTCTCGGTGGCTGCATCCTGCAATCAGTACTGCTTTAAGAGATGAAAGTCAATTAATTAGCGAGAGAATGAAGCACCTATTATATGAGGTAAAAATCCCTTGTTTTTGAGTAGTTTTACCAGTTTTGCATCTGGGAATATGCTATTTTATTTATGTTCTTCATTGCTAGAAATTCTGTTTTCTGATGAGGCTCATCGTTCAACCCATGACTCATGTTGTGAAAAAGGTACAATGATGACCCTAGGAATATTGTTTGTACTTTGTTATCAGCCCACCTTATTGATTGTATCTCATTTCAGGTTCCAGTGCGTGTTGGAGGAGGATTATTGTTTGAGTTGCTAGGACAGACAGTAGGTGACCCTCGAGTTGAGGAAGATGACGTTCCTATAGTACTTAGATCTTGGCAGGCTCAGAACTTTCTAGTCACAGCTTTGCATGTCAAAGGAACAGTGCCGTATTTAAATGTTCTTGGAATTATCGAAGTTCAGGTAATAACATTCCATTGGAAGTTTTTGTCAGGAACCTGATGAAAGAACGATCCAAAATTTAAACACACTAGTCAATCTTGTTTTTACTTATGTTTTAATTTCTCTACATGATGAAATTAGAAAGTGAAGAGCACTCGGTTATACTGAGGGGGGGGGGGGGGGGNTGAGGGGGGGGGGGGGTGGTGAATCAGTACAATAATAAACTTTTCAATTCAGCACTTGAATAAATGTAATTTCAATGTTTTTAAAAATAATGCACATATAAAAACAAAGAAACACATATTTTATGTGGAAACCCAAAGTAGGAGAAAACCAGTGCAAATAATTGCTTTTATATATTAGTTCTTTTACAATGTTTGTAGGCACCAGCCTACAAGAGGCACCAAGCCCTCAAACTATTTGTGAGCACCAACTCACTTAGAAGCACCAACTTCCTACTTGAATGTAGGCACCAACCTACTAAAATTGAAGCATCAACTTCTTTAGGATGAAGCACCAACTTCACTCAAAATTTCTGCTGTAATGATAATCACAAAAACTGCCACTACCTGATCACTCTGTTCTCTTAGAACATAATCTCTTTTTTATAGTCTTCTCTAAAAGTCCTTCTCAGATCTGCAATAATCTCTTCTCATGTCCTTGCAATTATGTTTTCTTTATGTTCTTCTCAGGTCTGCAATGATCTTCTTATATATGCATCTCTGCTCTTGGTGTATGCAACTTATTTATCTTTCTTTATTAATACACCACACACACTACACACTCTTCTAATTCAAAGTTTGATATCACTTTTATACCTTGCATTTAACTTTGAAAGGCATACCTTTTGACAAGTGATATGTCTCTTCTTATAAACACGTCCCTTCATTTAGAAAGAAAAACATTTAACAAATCACACCATTTCATTTTGATATACTCTGATTGTTCTTCAATATAGTTCGCTCCTTTTTATTGGCAAATACTATTTGCTTTTACTGCCAAGTATATAAACCGCATCTCGTATTAATTAAACAAATCACTGTCACTTACTTGAAGTCAGAAATAATGAAGTTGCCATTTTTTAAAGTGGTTCTTTTTAATTATTGTTTATTGTAAACAATAATCGCTGTTTATTATATATATCAATCACTGAATTGTAAACAATAATCGCTGTTTTATTATATATATCAATCGCTGATGTATGGGAGTCGACTAAAATTTAAGACACTATTAAACTTCAATATAATCGCTGTATATCTCGACTTCTAGGTTGAATCAGCATTAACTTTGCCTTCTTTAAATAAGCGTTGCCTTTGATCAAATCACTACTGTCTTCATCGCCATTCTTTTAATATTGCTGCTATATGCACAATTCTCCTTCTCGATCGCTGCCCGTGCATCATTCAATTGACTGTCTGGTGATTGTGTACATTATCTATCACCATAGATAATACTACTTCCTTGTATCCAACTTATTTATGTCAATGTGTAGCTGGAGATAAGTGAATCACTGTCGTATCATAAACCTTCAATATTGTCATTACCTTGGAACATTTGCGATTGAAGTGTATATTCCATCTGTTTTGTATTGCTTTTACAGAGAAATAGATTCAAGTTGTATTTCTCTATGCTTGGATATAGATTCAATTTGTATATCTCTTTGTTTGGATATAGGGTAGTCTCATCCATGTGTCTTCTCACCTTTGATGGCCATGATAGTTTTCAATTCCTTTGACATCAATGACAATATTCAACAATCTCCTTTTTTGTCATTGATGACAACCTCTCGATGATGTGGTCTTGATTATACAATGCTCCCCCTTAGACCAATGCTCCCCCTTTCTTCAATCTCTCCCCCTTTGACATCAATGGCAAAGTGTCCCTAGGATTAAATGACCAGCTCCCCCTCAATTTATGCTTCTTGTGAAGCATCTAATGAAGAGATGAGAGTGATACTACTCCCAACTTCTCCCTTAGGTACTCAAAGGTTTCCTTTGGAAGAGGCTTTGTAAAAATATCTGCTATTTGCCCCTTGGTTGTAACATGCTCCAATTTTACTTGCTACTCAAGTACTTTCTCTCATAGGAAGTGGTATTTGATTGGTATATGCTTCGTCTTGGAGTGCATGAAGGGTTCTTTGATATGTTGATAACATTTGTATTATCACAAAATATGGAGATGGGATGCTCATATTCAATTTTGATATCCTTTAGGGTTTTCTTCATCCATAACACTTGTGTACAACAAGCTACTGCTGCAATATACTCGACCTCTACAGTGGATAAAAAAATTGAAGCCTGTTTCTTACTCAACCATGACACTAGACGACTACCAAGGAAGAATGCTCCTCCGCTTGTGCTCTTTCTATCATCTATATTACCTGCCCAATCCACATTTGTGTAGGCTGCGTTGGCTAAATTTTTTGCAAGTAACTAAGACTACAACTTGGCAAAATTGGAACTTTAGACAACAGTGTGTGAAATTTCTTTCTCCTCTCAGCAATTGGGGAGGCTCCTTTCTTATTGCAGGTGGCTTCAACGGAAATTGAATTGAAATACAAACAATTCGTAGCTACGATAATACCGGTGGCTTAAGGGTTGATGTAGAACAACACTTAAGACAACGGTCCCGAAACAAATACAAGTACACAAAGTCTCCTATACTTATTTTGAAAGATGATTCTAAAAATAGAATAGCTAGGAAAGCACAAAGTCTTTCACCGAATATTCTCTTTCTTGACAAAAGCACTTATCACTGAAGCCCAAAGTCTTCAGCTCTAAGTAATTGCAGCCACTAGTATCTATAACAATTTGTCCTGCAGGACAAAGTCTTCAAAAGTTCAAATTGGCTTTGAATGCAATAGGAAGCTCAAAGTCTGCACAATTGAATTCAAATCCCTCTTGAGCAAGACTCCAAAACTCACAATCAATATCCAAAAAATATCGTCACATAACACCTTGAATCAACACAAAGTTTTAAAGCAAGTTGCCCCTTTTATTGAAAGCAATCTTATTTACATCCAAGCACAAAGTCTTAGAGTGCATATGCAAATTGGCAGAATTTTCTTGCATTGCCAAAAGATAGAAAATACAATAGGTCTCACTCCTTCATATAGGAAAAGAGGAGAGAGAAAGGTGGAGAGGAAAGGGGAAACCCTTAACCACCTTGACTTATTCAATGCTTATCCTTGACTAATTTAAAAACTATTTTTGACTTATTCAATGCTACAAGGCTTAAAGTACTTGCAACATGATTACATGAAACAACTTTGCACGTGATACTATCACATGCAATTACATCTTGTTTTTACATTACATGTAATCTGTCAAATACAAATTATGAATACATGAAGAAAAAATTTCTATTACATCATCCTTTATTGGTCCTCATGCTGCTACAAGATGCCCGATGATTGATGTGTTCTGGTTTGGTGAAAGCATCTCAGACCGGAATATGAATCTGCATCCTTGGTTGTTTTGTACTGATGACATCAACCAATCGGCTGCTTGAAATCAGTTTTTAAAGCTTTCTACACTCTCATCGTTTTGTCGCTCATCTCTTTCTTTGAATGACTCCATTATGTTGTCATTCTTTAGTAACCAGAAAAAGGCCATAACATGGTCTTTCAAGCTAGAACTTTGCTGTGATGTCCCCAAATTGCCAGGTTCTGGGACCCTGATTGTGGTCAGCTTATCATCGCGACCCTCGTGAGTTGACATGTTTTGGGGGTCTCAGTGGACAGATTGGCTATTTTTAGTAAGTCTGGATTTACTATTTATAATAAGTCAGTTTGGGCCGGTTACTGTTTCTGGCAGTTACTATTTCTGGTAGTGCAGTTGAGGGCCATGTTGATCAGTCATTACCAGCAGTGGATGCAGGAATTATCACTGGAGTCATATTTGATAATTAATTGTTATTAATTAATAACTATATGTTATTAATTAATAATAAGGCTATATTATTATAATAATAATACTTTATTATTATAATGTTTTAGAAGTTGATATTATGGAGAGTGGTTAATTGATGCTCGTTTTTGGAAACTATGGCCACCAAAGAATTATAAATATGGACTCATTTGTGGAGCTGATCATTGAATATTTTATATTAAAATTGGTCTTGGGAATTGTTCCTGATTATTCTAAAATCTCTGCCCTTGCTGAAGTAAAAGGGTTAAATTAGTTTTCTAGAAGACTAATTCTTCTGAAGCTAATCTACAAATTGATTGTTGTTGTATAATCAATTTCACCTCCTTCGTGCTGATGTATGCGAATTGGAGAAAGCTCTGAATTCTGGATTGAAGTCAACTTGAACTGAGGTCTGCCTAAGAGGCTGTGTTTGTTTCCGCAGCAAAGCAATCAACAGCGTGCTGTGTAAGGTGTATTCATTCATACTTGCAAGTCCACGTGGGTGACAGCTGGGTCACAATTTGATAGCAGGCCGCACCATTGAGAAAGGGCCGCAATTGTTCCAAACTGGCCGTGACTTAGCAGCAGGCCACAACGTCATTAAAGGGCCGCATAATTCAGTCTGGGCCGCGTTTCTACACTAGGCCGCATCCTCCTTAACCAGCCGCCTAGTATCTGATTTGGATAGGAGACATATAGCCTCAGCCGCGGGTTAGGAACCTCTGGCTTTGGGCCGCGACCAGCATTGGCGTGGATACTGTAGGGTGGCGCCAACAATTGGTGAGAGTTGAATGCATAGGGACAAACGATATTTACCATACCTCCATTTCATAGTAATTTGTGATAGTTGTAAATTTATCAATGTTGAAATAAACTCTTGAACAATATTTCCAGAGGTCAATTGAGTATGCCTTTTTAAATTGAATGTATATGCTGGCTGAGTAGTATCGATTTGGAATTGCATATATTAAATAAAGGTGATTTGTTAGAAAATTATCATTCTTGTGCAAAATCAAATAGAATTATCGGAAGAGCCTGGTTGGGCTCATTACATTTGCAGATCTGGAAGAGTATGCGTATAGGATATGAGTGGAAGGCCTTTGAGCAGCGAAACACAATGTATTTTGGGCAAAATCAGCTCTTTAAATGAGGGAAAAACTCAAAAACAGGGTTTTCTGGAGGCACTGCACATATGCGGACAACAAGTTTGGAGCAAGAAAATGAGTATGGAAGGTGTATATATGCATGGATAAGTATTCAATATGCGAGGTCGGGTTTTTGGAAATGTTTGCAACTCGTGAAAAGCTATGGAAAAAGCATGAAGGTGGGCTTTTTTATTTGCTCTGCATATTGGGAAACTTTAGCTCATTTACTCATAAGTGGGATTTTTATGTCCCATTACAAGTCATTCTTATATAAGCGTGGATAGCATGAAAAATGTGGGTTTCTTTGGCCTGCATTGCATGCTGGAAAAGATAGCTCTTTTTTGAAGTGATTCCACATTTAGAATGAGATTTTTAATCCCTACTGCATATGCAAGTATGAAGAACTTCTTGCATATGCAACTTGGAGAAATTTAGACGGAAGTAGAAGGATCAAAATCAAAACTAAAAAACATGCAAATCTGGAAATGAAATGAATCACTTGCATTTTAAAAACAAACAAACAAACACAAAAATACAACAAGAAAAATAAAAATTTACTTCTTGTGAGATGAGGAAGAAAATTGGGGAAGAAGTTGGCAATCTTGCTCTTGAATCCAATGATTTTCGAATTTAAGAAACAATTACAAATTCGCAGCTATATAGACAAAGAGTTCAATCAATTCTTCTTACTAATTAATTGCAATTGATGAGTCAAGATGATGTTCTTGACAAATGTCCATAATGGAGATCAATAATGCAAGAAAATAGCAACTGAAAGACTCCTTCAAACCTCTGAATTTGATGCCCTAGTTGCTGTTTTTGCTTAAAAATGCTTAAAACGGGCTTTGGAATCCAAAATTCAGCCCTTGATAAAGGTGTTTTTGCTTGAGAATGCCAAAAGCATGTTTTAGACAGCCCAAAACATGTAATATTGAGCCGTTTTTGAACTTCCAGCCCCAAAAATGGGCTTTAAAATTAACAATACAGTCACTTTAATGACGTTTTTGCACTTCCAGCTCAAAAAACGTGGTTTTTACCTTCATTTGCATGCCCCAAATCCAATGTTTTTTCTGTTCAGCCCTTAAAACGGGCTTTAGATGTACAAATACATGCAATAATGGATGTGTTCTTGCATCCCCCACAAAGTGACGGGTTTTTCTTGGCCAAATGCATATATAAACAATGTGTAAAGGCTTTTAAAATTGCCACTTAAGGCTAATGACGGACTTTTTGAAAGGTAAAACATATACATGACTTGTTTGTTTTAAAACATGCAATAGACTCAAAAAATGACACCATGCTTTCATGGATTGCATACATCAAAGGTGGGATTTTAAAAACAACTTACGTGCTTCTATGTCAAGCATATGTTTATGCAATTTTAATGAAAAGCCCCACTAATGCATACAATTTTACGTGTAACTTATAGTTTTAATGAGAAATATTTAAAGAGACTTAAAAAGTCCACCTTCATTAAAAGCTATATGTAACACTCATCAAAGCAATGTGAAATTTTAAAATGGAGTTTAAAATCCATTTTACATATAAATGACACTTCTTATTCCATGTAATTACCATTAAAAAGCCCACTTTTATGTATTTCGGACTTAGAACATATTGATAGTGGAATTTTAAAAGTGATTTGCATTATGATGACATACAATGGTAAATAAAAACCCCACCTAATTGCATTTAAAACATAATCTTTACATGTAACTTATAGTAATAATAATATAATATGCACGACTTAAAAAGTCCACCATCACATATTTAAACCATTAAAAACTATAAGTAAAACTTCTCAGAATGATGTGAAATTTTAAAGTGGGGTTCTAAACCCACTTTACATGTAAATGACATTTTTATTTCGTGTAATTAGCAATAAAAAACCCACTTTTGAAGGATTTTAACAAAGACATGCAATCAGGCAGAAAAAACCCCACCTACAACATGCTTAAAACCTTAATAACTTGAGCTAGACGACTCCAATTGACTCCTAAGATAGCTCAAAACGAGTAGAATAAAAAATGCTATAATCCTAGGGCAAAATCAAGACTAAAAACTAAACTCAAAACCTAGAAAAATGAAGAAAAGACTTGAAGGTTGCCAAAAATCAAGTACTTGCTGGCAGAGAAGAAAAACTCATTTCAACAAGCAATATGTGATTATCTTGACGGAAACCTTCAAAAAGAATAATTAGATAGTGTGAAATTTAGGACTATTCAAGGATAACGAATTGCCTTCATAACGCACTATTCGAAGTACCAAAACTTAGAGGGAACACCTATGAACTCGTAGGAAAATTCCGTAGGGTTGTTCAATTTTGTGAATGCAAAATTGAGGACAACATGTTGTGAGAGTGAGGTCTTTTCCTCTTGGATACCATAATCCAAGGTCCATAGTACCTTTTAGATACTTAAATATTCTCTTAATTGCTAGAACATGAGTTTTTTTTGGTGTTGTTTGAAATCGTGCCACCAATCCAACTGCTTGCATAATATTAGGCCTTGTGTCTGTCACATATAAGAGACTTCCAATGATGGATCTATATTAAGTTTTGATTGGAATTGGGAGATTCATCCTCTTTGCTAAGCTTGCAACCTGTGACCATGGGAGTGCTAACTAGATTGCAACCTTCCATTCCAAATTTCCTCAATATTTCTCTATTATATTTGGTTTGGGATATGAAAATTCCGGTTCCCTCTTTTGATTACAAAATTTGCAATCCAAGAAAAAAGGATAACTCACCAAGCAAAATGATGTCATCCACATATACTATCACAACTAATAGATTGTTACCTTTTGATTTGATGTATAAGTTACTATCTACCACTCATCTTTCGAAACCTTTGTCTTGAAGGTACTTATCCAATTAGGAGTACCATGCTCTTGGGGCTTGTTTTATCCCATAGAGTGCATTCTTGAGTTTGCATACTTGGTCTTTCTTTTCTGATAATTTAAATCCCTTAGGTTGTTCAATATACACCTCTTCTTCCAAGTCTCCATTTAGGAAAACTGATTTCACATCCATTTGGTAGACTTTTAATTTCTTGTAACTTGCAAATGCTAGAAACATCCTGATTGCTTCCAACCTTGCAACTGAGGCAAATGTCTCTTCAAAATCTACTCCTACTTGAGCATAGCCTTTGCAAACAAGCTTGGCTTTGTTCCTTATGATCTCTCCATTTACATCCATCTTTTTTCGAAATACTAACTTGGTTTCATTCTTATCTTTGAGCCTTGGAATGATTTCCCAAGTGTCATTCTTTTCAATTTGGTCCAACTCTTCCTCCATTGCTTTTACCCAATACTTGTCTTCACTTGCTTCATTAAAGTTCTTTGGTTTTATCTTAGAAAGAAGGAAAAAATGTGCATGCTCTGTAGTATTAGCAAGTCTTCTTGTTTGAATTTTTGTGTCGAGTTCTCTAATGACCAAGTCTTCAGGATGGTTTCTTTGAACAAATTTTGATGGAGTTTTTGATGGTGCCTTTGAAGGAGTTTTGAATGTTTCTTTTGAAGGAGTTTTAAAACTTCCTTGTTTTCACTTTTCATTCTCATCTTCTTCTTTTGGATCTTCTTCACACAATTTGTATTTCAGAATTGCCTTCTACAACCTCTTTAAATTGCTTCCCTTCATCAATCTTTACATTTGCACTTTCAACAATTTATGAAGTCTTTTGTTGTAAATATGCTTTACTTCTTGTGGAATACCCAAGAAAAATTCCCTCATCTGCTCTAGCATCAAATGTAATGTCCCCTTTTCTAAGCCATTTTTTCTGATGCATCATTAGCCCTTTTTGCCATGGTCTAGCGGGCTAACCAGGTTAGTATAGGGGTCAGTGTGAGTTTTGGCCTAGGCACTTCCGGTTCCTGGCCAATTGGAGCTATTTTGGCAGGGTTCCTTGATACTTACTATTTATCGTAAGTCAGCAAGGTTCAGTGTTTTGGCATTTTCAGTATTGGACTTGGAGTGTATCGCCGAGAGCTTTCCGGCAAGCTATCACACATCGTCTTCTGAGTTTGTTTGATCATCCATTTTAATGCCAGAAGATTTAATAGTCTA
Source organism: Thuja plicata (assembly GCA_018584345.1). Taxonomy (NCBI): domain Eukaryota; kingdom Viridiplantae; phylum Streptophyta; class Pinopsida; order Cupressales; family Cupressaceae; genus Thuja; species Thuja plicata. The sequence goes on along the minus strand of MU228157.1, from coordinate 4,416,857 downwards.
TTATTATGCCACTTTATTATTAAAATAGATATATTAATTTAAAGTGGTTTAATTAAGACATAAAGCAAAAATATGAAAGGACAGAGAAGGGCAAACTGAAGAGTCACATCTTGATGCTTTAAAAGAGGGAAAGGAGACTCATTGGACATGCTTGGTTATTGATTTTGGAATTGTCTCTTGGAGATTGGGAGCTCTCAGCTTCAGTTTCTTTTTAGCCTTGAGGACGAAAACCCTTTTGGCTTAAAGATGGATTGGACGTAGCTCCAGTTCATCAACAGAGTGGATTCACATCAGAATTCACCATTGAGTTTTCAGGTTTTTGCATCTAGTCTGACTGTATTTGCTGTTTATAAGATTGGATTATTCTCTTAGTTATTGTTATGCTGATGTAAAATACAATAATAATTATTTCTGAGGGTTTAATTTGAGTAAATTGCTGGTTTATTACTGGAATCTCTGTATTTGTTGCAAAGTTTATCATTGAATAATTTCTGGAAATTATTTAGAGTTGTGAAAACAATATCCCACCCGGGATATTTCAGTGGTATCAGGGCAGTGTATCCTGCCAACCCGAAGGGTTAAAATTTGCTAAATAAAGTATTTACAGGTCGGTGAGTTTCAAAAAATATTAGCCGAACTATTGAAAAATCGGGCAAGCAATTATTGCAAAGGTGCATTGTTATTGCTGTAAACACCAAGGACTGACATACTAGCTGAGGATATCTTAAGTTTGATAAATCAAATATTTCGGCAGAGCCAAACTATTATGGAGGAATAAATATTGTAGGCAAACATTGGAAGCTGGTTTAATATTTTCGCAAGAGACTATTGCCGTGAGAAGAATTGATTTTTAATTAAAGCTTGGGCGAGATTATTTAATAATATTTGGTTGTGCATTTATTTATTCCCGTCAATGGTTTAATTTAAGGAGAATTCAATTTTATGTCTTCCATGGATGAAGTTTGGCATAACTTGGCTTTGGTTGATTTTTCATTATCAGGCTTTATAATAAATATCTGTCTTTGGACAATATGGGTGATTTGAGATTTATTTTGGATATTTTATTGGCATGGGCCCTAGGTGTTTAAATATTTAAAACATTATAGTTTCTTCTTAACTATAGACAGGGAATTTATCGGGCCTACATATTTGTTTGAGGTTAATAGTGGTGATACATCATCTAGTCACTATAGTCTTAGCGACAGTTTATTTTAATAAACGAAGTGGAGCTATTATAAAGGCATCGTAAATCTAATATTTCCTATCGACACTTGGATTAATGTTGTTTAACATTATCGGGCCAAATTAACAAGACTTTATTTTAAATTAAAGAAAGCTTGTTTATTCATGTGGGTACCGATAAGAATATTGACTCTCTCCTAAAGCCACTGTCAATATTTCATAGCGACATTGCTAAACATTGTTAACTGCATAGAATAGTCATTACGGTGATTTTATATCAACTTGTGAAGCTTCTCGGAAACCACAGGGAGAAGATAGTGTATTTGCACTTATTCAATCTGTCCATGGAATGCATATGGTGTCGAGATTATGAATCCTAAGCACCAGAAAAAACAAGATGGAGAGCCGCTTCATATTCCCTTCGAGCTGTAGATAACAGTTGTGTGTGGGAGTTCGGGTCAAGATAAATGAAATGTAACCTCTGGAGTCGTTTCTTCTTAAACGCACAAAACTGGAGTTTCAGATATTTTGTATTTGAGGCATCGTGTTTCAACTATATGGTTGAGTTTTTGGTTTTCAGGAAAAATCTGTTCAAAACATTGATTTTCACCATCTGTATTGGCAGAAAATGGTGTTAATATATCACATGGGAGTAGTGGGTTGAGTTTTGAGCCTGTTTTTTTCATCTCATTTCCTGAGTGAGGTTATTAGTGTTTGATAAATGAAGCTTCTCTTTATAATAACAAGCCGTTTGGAAAAGAGCATTTCATCAACATGAATCGTGGAGCATAGTATATGATCAGTTTGTATTGCTGTTCCGTATTTGGACATGTCAGGTGCCTTTGGTGTTGACGTGGAGTAAATAGGAGGATTTTTTCTTCAAAGCAGTTAACACTTCTGAGCCTATGGTTTGGTGTTGCAAATCTTATATTCAGAACCGTCAGCAATCTCTAGTTATCACACCAAAGTGTTGCATCTATTCAGAATTGAGACAGTGGTGGAAGAAGAAGAGTTCGAACTAAACTTACAGACTTTGCTCCCTCTTTGGATGCCACCTTCCACATTTCTTTAGACAAGGGTTGAATATAGAGGTATCGTAAAGAGCTCAGATTATAGCTGTTCGGTTTTGGCAGAGTTCTCAGATACATTTGGACATCCATTTCAACTTGCAGATAGTGTTATTTAAATCTGGGCAAATTGTCTTTTGTGCATCATTATCAGTATTCTGGGCAACTACTTGAGGATTACAACAATGGGTATAACTTGCAGAGATTAAATCATTTGATAACAAGTTGGTTATCAGTTTGTCTCCATAGCTGAATAGGTAGTTTGGGACAACCAATGCTAAGAAGAGGCACTTTGAGTTTGCTGGAAATGTTGTTATCTAATAGTTAATAACAAGACAGGGTTGCCCATTCTAGTCAAACAGAGGTAGCATCTTATAGTGGAAGTGTATCGAATTTGAGGAAGTCGAGTGTGGTAGAGATACTCCTTGCAGTGAGGAATCAACCTGTTCAATAATTAGCTTGTTCTGATGTTGTCATTGATGTCGGTCACCATCTTTTCAAGAATTGATGCAAATTCACTCTTGTAAGTATTTTTTGTGTCAAGTGGTAAACAAATTTCTAGAAATTTGAGCACCATACACATTGAGTTTATATTAGAAAAGAGGGTGTCTGACAGTTGTATCATCTTCCTTGAAAGGTGCAATAAGTAAAATATAGACAATGGAAAATCTGAAAAGCAAGGTGTTCTCAAAAGAATTTAATGGTGAACAACTAAGAGACATAGAGAAAGAAATTGAAATAGGAAATGAATTATATTGCCTTGGATGGCAATTAGAGAGTATGAAATGTATGGGAGGTGTGCTTGTCAAATTGGAAGAGATAGATTCATATCTATCTAGGATAGACTAGATTGATTGTAGGCTCCTCAATTGGGCCTTGCAACCTTCTATGGTTGCCCTAGTTCAACTTGGATTTATGGAACATCCTCAACAAAGAAGTTAGACTCGCAGTTTCCACATGCCTTAGCGAAATTATTAGGATTACAGCTCCTATTATGCCTTATGCTGATAACATTTTGAAGTAGGTATTACAACTGATTCTGGATAGTTTAGGTGGACTAAATAATGACACAGGTCCTACCATTTGTAAGCCGACAAAAATCTTGGGACTAATGGCAAAAACTAGATCTTTCATTCCCATGTTGGATCTCGGTTGTGAGGTTGTGAAAAGATGATTCAACAGTTATTTTAGTGCTTCTTAAGAAATTTCAGAAAACATCATCTAGACCATGTGAAAGCTTGCATAAAAACAATTATGTCATTAATTCTAGATGAGGAAGAAGATTAGTGCAAGTAAGTACAATCAGATCTGTTGGCTTTTTGGAGAGGAGACTATAAAATTTCCCCTACTGCTTATGAGCTTGCGGAAGAATTGATTGAATGTAAGATTGAGAAGTTCAGTGATCTCATGACAGATAGTGAGTTGATTGTAATGGGTATACAGGTTGGGGGATCTCCAGGAATGAGAAGAGAGCAAATCTGTTTCACATGTCGACAAACTTGGACACCTAATCATGATTGTGGTGATAGGGATAAAGATAAGGAAGCCAAAGAAATTCAGACCAGCAGGGAAAGTTATAAGAATTTCACTATTTTTCCTCCACAAAATGACACAATCATTGGCAATAATATGAATCCAACTATTGTCAAAAGGTATGGGATGTTCAAAACTCTACTTTGGTGACTTAGAAGCTGAAATTGACAAATTTTCGGTTAAGGATTGTGACAACAAGTTGGATGCCTTTAACAGTTCATGTCATGAAGAATTGTTGGATGACGTAACAACAACCTTACCTTTACATACAAATCAAATTGAGGCCTATGATGACATTAATGACGCCTTTGAGTGTTGTGCTGAATCATGTGTTTCTTATAGCAATAGCTCACTCATACATGACAGTGAATTAGGGGAGCAATCAAAAATTGAATTTCAGGATGATGGTGTTGTGGATGACCTACTAGAAAATGCATGCCAAAATGACCATGATTCTTTGAAGAATCAGCTGAAAGTTAACGATGAAGTTGTTGTTGCAGCTCTTGTACATCATGATAACACTCACAAGATCATTGAAGATCTTCACAGGAAGGCTCAGATGGAAAAAAAGGACAAAGTGGTATAGGAAGTGAGTCTTATGTTGCAGATTTACAGGGGGTCAAAACAACTTTTGAGATTTGGAAATCAGAATATTTATGTCTACTTTTAGTCTGCGATTACCTCTTAAAGGTTGCTGAAATATATGCTAAACAATTGAGGGAAAAAGAGTATGAGGTTAATAAGCTCAATAGGGAGCTTAATGTTACTCAGGAGACATTAGATAATACTCAGGTTGCCCTTCTAGAAGTGAAAAATCAAATTTTGGTCACTAATCAGCTCAGGGAACAAGAGAATAGGGGAGGGTCTGAGTTTTTCAGGGAGGTGATCAAGGAACTCGATAGCATTCAGCAGACTTATGTCTTGGATAACTGCCCAAGAAATTGTTGGAACCACTAGAACGACAAGTTGAGATGGAAAACATTCAGTGGATTGACATTTGTTTATTTGAGGTGGATGCTGATTTGACTTTTGATAATCCCCTTTGTGAGCTAGATGAGGAAGATATTTCCAATTCACATGACTAGGATGAGATTGATTGCAGGATTTGGGACCCAGGTATAGTTACTAGTGATGAGTCTTGGTCGCAAGACTGGAGTGACGGGGTGATTTCCTGGGTTAGTACTACTGCTCGTTCTTCAATCAACTTATACACGGTTTCAAATTCTATCTTATACATGAGTTGGATGGATTTTATGCTTAAGCAACTGAATAGATCTTGGTTGCGGGTTGATGAGAGCCATATCTTGGTCATAGGGAATGGGTTTTCAGTCCCTTCCTTACTCATGATACCTATATACTCAGGGACATTTTAGATTGATGATGGTAGTTCTAGCCTTCCCGCATCCTTGGTATTGCTTTCAGCTATTGAGCAGTTTGATTCCTACTTTAGCAGTTCAAGATGGGCGGTTATGTCTTATTGTAGGATGGGTGATATGCTAGCATTTCCACGAGTTACCTCTTACTGATGGAGGGTTGTCTAGTGTTGATTGCATCTTGAGACATTTCTATTCACTCATATTTGGTGATCGTGTCAGCCCAATCGGTTGGGATCCTAGTATTAGTATGACTGATGCATTGCTGATGTGGGGTAGTAACGAGTGGCTTCACTTTTCAGGACATGTTTGTATCAGAGTAGCAATACAACAGAGTGAAGCAACTCCCTTGAGGTTGGTATGGGATCCGGGTATTTTTAGTCATAGCATGTAGATGCAAATTGCTTGAGGACAAGCAATCTTTGGGAAGGGAGGACTGTAATGTCCCCTTTTCTAAGACATTTTTTTGATGCTTTGTTAGCCCTTTTTGCCATGGTCTCGCGGGCTAACCAGGACAGTACAAGGGTCAGTGTGAGTTTTGGCCTAGGCACTTCCGGTTCCAGGCCAATTGGAGCTGTTTTTGTAGGGTTCCTCGATACTTACTATTTATTGGTTTAGTCTTTTGGCATTTTTCAGTATCGGACTTGGAGCATATCGCTGAGAGCTTTCTGACAAGCTATCACACATCGTCTTCCCAGTTCGTTTGATCATCCATTTTATTGCCAGAAGATTTAATAGTCTATTATTATGCCACTTTATTATTAAAATGGATATATTAATTTAAAGTGGTTTAATTAAGACATAAAGCGAAAATATGAAAGGACAGAGAAGGGGAAACTGAAGAGTCACATCTTGATGCTTTAAAAGAGGGAAAGGAGACTCATTGGACATGCTTGGTTATTGATTTTGGAATTGTCTCTTGGAGATTGGAAGCTCTCAGCTTTAGTTTCTTTTCAGCCTTGAGGACGGAAACCCTTTTGGCTTAAAGGTGGATTGGACGTAGCCCTAGTTTGACTATATTTGCTGTTTATAAGATTGGATTATTCTCTTAGTTATTGTTATGCTGATGTAAAATACAATAATGATTATTTCTGAGGGTTTAATTTGAGTAAATTGCTGGTTTATTACTAGAATCTTTGTATTTGTTGCAAAGTTTATCATTGAATAATTTTTGGAAATTATTTGGAGTTGTTGTGAAAACAAATCCCACCCAAGATATTTCATCAAACTTATCCAAGTCATCTTCATCTCTTCTAATGTAACATGTGCTTCCAAAAACCATGAAGTGCTTGTTTGTTGCAGGTCTTCCTTTCCATAACTTGTAGGGTGTTTTGTCGTTATTCACCCTAATTTGTGCACGATTCAAAATGTAGACTGCTGTGTGGATTGCCTCTTTCCAAAAAGTGTCTGCTATCTTTGGTTTCTTTAACATAGTTCTTGCCATTTCCTTTTCTACAACCCTATTTTGTTGGGATGTTCTAGGTGCTGAGAATTGTCTTTTTATACCATTCTTTTCACAAAACTCTTCAAATTCATGGGAGGTAAATTCTCCTCTTCTATCTGTTCTAAGGCATTTTATTTTTGCATCCACTTCACTTTCAACTAACTCCTTGAAAGCTTTGAACTTGTCAAGTGCTTCTGATTTCAACATGAATTGGCTTTCTCCTTGTAGGCTCTTTGTTCTAGTTGGTCCGCAGAGATCTGAGTGTATGAGTTCAAGTGGTTTTGATGTAGAATGCTCCTTAGTTTTGAAACTGCTTCTTGTTTGCTTACCAAGTTGGCATTGTTTGCAAGTGGTATTTGTAGGTTTTGATAACCTTGGTATATCTCTTATAGCTCCTTTATGACTGATTTTGACTAAATTGTCAAAGTTTAGATGCGCTAATCTCTTACGCCACAACCAATTTTCATCTTCTTGCACTAAATAACAGCCTTCATTATTTTTCTCCTTTAAGATGTACAAATTGTTTGATGTTCTATAAGCATTAGCTATCAACTTTCCATCCTTTTTAATTTCACATCTTTCAGGAAGAAATGTTACACTATGACCTTGATCACAAATCTGACTTACACTTAGCAGATTTTCTTTTAATCATTTAACATACAAGACATTTTCTGTTTTTGTTTTTCCATGATCTAGACTAAGTGTTCCTTTACCTTTTATCTCTCATTTTGAATTGTCACCAAATCTTACTCTTCCTTCATCTGTTGGTTCAAGAGAGATGAACTTGTTTTTTGTCACCTGTCATATGTCTTGAACAACCGCTTTCAACATACCACCTATCCTTTTTGTTTCGAGCCTGTAGAGCTATTTGAACAAACAAGGATTCCTCCTTTTCCTTTTTCTTCCAAACTTTCAATGGTTCTTTCTTCTTAGAAATGCCTTCTGTCTCGATTTGACTTGGAGAATTAAAAACTGTTCTCCAAAAATGGGCTGTATGTCCAAAGTTGTTATATTCATACATACAACATCAAGGTCCACTAAAGGAGCAAAGGAGTTATGGTTTCTCTTAGTGGAGTTAGGAACATTCTTTACTTTGCTTCTACAATTTGATGCTCTGTGACCAAACTTTTACATGAAAAACAATATCCATTAAAAAAGAGAAAATGTCTAGTAATGGGTTGCCTTTTATGATGAGGCCTTCCTCTCCATGAAGATTTTCATTTCGTGTTCTGCATTCTTTCGCCTTGTGACCAAAGTAATTGCATGAAAAGCAATATCCAAGAAGTCATGTTGGAACCTAGATGTATTTGCTTGCCTTGGAGGGAAGGTTTTTCTGAATGTGTCCTTAGCTTTTGGAGATGTGCTCGATTGTTGTGGAACTTGATCCTCCTTGCGATCTTCTCTTCTAAAATCTTCAACATGTCTTTCTAGTTCTTCTTTCAATTTCTTAGGTGACTCTTTTTCTACTGTGCTATTTCCTTCTTTGATGAAGCTCTTGAATGTACCATCACAATACTTTGACTTTCCTTCATAGCCTAGTCTTGTCTTGCTAGAAGATGATTTTTGACTATCTATAATATCATTAGGATTTCAGAGCTCTTTTCAAACTTGAGACTATTATTCAATTTGACAGTGGTTTCCTCAATCCATTTTCAACATCTCAATCGCTTGCTCCAATTTGGCACAATCCAGTTCTTTTTCATTTAGCTTGCTTTTCATTTCATTCTCAACTTGTTTGGCTTCTAATAGTTGAGTCCTTAAGTCTTCAATAATTTTGTTTGATTTCTCTAGGGTCTCTAAAGTCTCTTTTGCTTCCAATTTGTACTGAGTAATCTTCTTTTTCAATTTCTTATTTTGCTTGTATGCATAATGGATCTCTTCTTCAAGATCTACATCTTCTTCTTCTTTGCATGATCTGTTGACATCCTTTTCATGTTTGTCATTTGTATCCTCCATGGCCATGAAGAGTATTTCTTCTTCATCATCACTTAGGCATTCATCACTACTTTCTTTTGATGAGCTGCTACCTTTCTTTTAATAAAAGTTCTTATGTTTTTGAGATTTCTTCTTCTGATTGTACTTAAATTTTTTCTTCCCCTATTGTTTTGGGGACATTTAGAAGCATAATGTCCAACGTTTCCGCAATTGAAACATTTGAAAGGACATTTTCCTTGATACTTTCCATTCCCTTTCTTTAACTCCCTCAAGAAATAAGCCTCTGCCTCATCAGTTTCACTACTTGAGCTCTTGCTTGATACATGTTTTTTGTTTTTCTCTTTCTTTGATGCTTTGAAGGAGATTTCCTTTTGAGGTGTTTTGCCCCCAATCCTTTGTTTAATTGGTCTAGCTCTTTCATTTCTTCAATTGCAGACACCTTAGAATCAAGTTTCATTGGCAAGGATATTAGTATCTTTTCAACAACTAGTTGTTTATTAATATCTTCACCAAGACCTCTCATTGTATTTACAACTTCATCAACTCGAAGTAGGTATGAGGCTATGTCTTCATCCTCTTTCATTTTAAGACTTTCAAATCTCCTTCATTGAGTTTGGAGTTTTCCTTTCTTCACTTTGTCATCTCCTTCATAAATGTTTTTTAGTTTGTCCCATATCTCTTTTGCTGATTTGCAATGCAGGACTTTTGTGAACTCAAAATCTGCTAGATTGCATAGAATAGCATGTTTGGCTTTGGCATTATTCTCTCATTTCCTCTTTCCATCTTGATTTGTAGGTGGAGTTGATGGAGGTGTGTGACCATCTACTACTAATTGCCAGACTTCAAATCCAAGAGCATTCAAATATGCTTCCATCTTAATGCTCCAAAAAGCATTGTTTGTCCCATCAAAGATTGGTGTTTTGTGTGTAGCATAATTGCTCGCCATTTGTGCTCTTTAGGATCTTCCTTTAAGCGGTGAGGCTTTGTTCAAAGGAACCTGTTCTGATACCAATTGAAGAGCACACGATTATATTGAGGGCAGGCGGGGGTGAATTAGTATAATAGTAAACTTTTAGATTCAGCACTTGAATAGATGTAATTTCATTTCTTTTAAAATAATGCACATATAAACACAAATTTTACGTGGAAACCCAAAGTGGGAAGTGGGAGAAAACCATGGCAAATAATTGCTTTTATATATTCTTCCTTTAACAGGCGAGGCTTTGTTCAAAGGAACCCGTTCTGATACCAATTGAAGAGCACTCGATTATACTGAGAGGGGGGGGGGGGTGAATCAGTATGATAATAAACTTTTCAATCCAGCACTTGAATAAATGTAATTTCAATGCTTTTAAAATAATGCACATATAAACACAAAGAAACACAAATTTTACGTGTAAACCCAAAGTGGGAGAAAACCATGGCAAATAATTGCTTTTATATATTAGTTCTTTTACAATGTTTGTAGGCACCAACCCCTCAAACTATTTGTGAGAACCAACTCACTTGGAAGCACCAACTTCACCCAAAAATTCTGCTGTAGTGATAATTACAAAAACTGCCACTATCTGATCATTATGCTCTCTTAGAACTTAATCTCTTTTACATAGTCTGCTCTAAAAATCCTTTTCAGATCTGCAATAATCTCTTCTCATGTCCTTGCAATTATATTTTCTTTATGTTCTTCTTCTCAGGTCTGCAGTGATCTTCTTACATATGTATCTCTGGTCTTGGTGTATGCAACTTATTTTTCTTTATTAATACACCACACTCACACTACACACTCTTCTACTTCAAAGTTTGATATCACTTTTATACCTTGCATTTAACTTGGAAAGGCATACCTTTTCACAAGTGATATGTCTCTTATAAACACATCCCTTCCTTTAGAAAGAAAAACATTTAACAAATCACACCATTTCATTTTGATTTACTCTGATTGTTCTTCAATATAGTTCGCACCTTTTTATTAGCAAATACTAATTGCTTTTACCGTCACGTATATAAACCGCATCTCTTATTAATTAAACAAAACATTGTCACTTATTTGAAGTCGGCAATAATGAAGTTGCCATTGTTTTAAGCGGTTCTTTTTATTATTGTTTTTTATAAACAATAATCACTGTTTATCATGTATATCAATTGCTGAATTGTAAACAATAATCGCTGTTTTATTATATATATCAATCGCTGATTGTATGCAAGTCGACTAAAATTTAAGACACTATTAAACTTCAATATAATCGTTGTATATCTTGACTTCTTCGTTCAATCAAACATTAACTTTGCCTTATTTAAATAAGTGTTGCCTTTGATCAAATTACTACTGTCTTCATCGCTGTTCTGTAAATATCACTGCTATATGCACAATCTCCATCTTGATCGCTGCCTGTGCATCATTCGATTGACTGTCTGGTGATTGTGTACATTGTCTATCACCATAGATAATACTATTTCCTTGTATCCAACTTATTTATGTCAATGTGTAGCATGAGATAAGTGAATCACTGTCGTATCATAAACCTTCAATATTGTCGTTACTTCGGAACATTTGCAATTGAAGTGTATATTCCATCTGTTTTGTATTGCTTTTACTGAGAAATGGATTCAATTTGTATTTCTCTTTGCTTGGATATAGATTCAATTCGTATTTCTCTTTGTTTGGAAATAGGGTAGTCTTGTCCTTCTGTCTTCTCACCTTTGATGGCCATGATAGCTTTCAATTCCTTTGACATCAATGACAATATTCAACAGAAAGAACACACTTTAAATAGACACTTCTTTTGCCACTTCCACAATCTAATGTGACCTACATCTCTTTTGCAGGATCTTCTTGTAGCTGGAGGTGCTGCTGTTCCCAAAACAGCACATGAACTGATTGCAAATTTAACTTGTCGTCTTGCCAGATGGGATGATAGGTGCTTTTAATTGTTTAATTTTAAGAATTCAGAATTTTATTTATACATTTCTAGAGAAATGGCCATTCCATAAATGGATAATTGTAAACAAATTAAGTTTTCAAACTGGTTAATTTTTATGAAAGTTGATCAGCATATATATGAATGCTCTATTTGCATGAAAAATACAGATACATATATGAAATTCAGCTTTATATTATGCACTTATGCTCATTGGAAGATGTCAGTCGTTAGCCTCGTAAGAACTTCTATAAGCTCCTTGATAATATGCTTATAAATTATAATATACTTAATAAGACTGCTTAATTTTTAGGTCAACTACGCTTATTGTGTTTGGGGTTTGAAGGAGAGATAAAAAAAACTTTTTATCAGGTACGAGCAGTTAACACTCGCATCTAAATTTGAAGATCTGCAACTGACAATGAGGGATTAGCTCTAGAGTGGGGAAAAAAGGAAGCTTGAGGAACACGACCATAGATGAGAGTTTGTCATAACTTTTTAAAATCTTCACAGCTGATTAAGGGTAAAAGGAAAAGGTAGTTTGTAGGTCACTGCCAAGTGAGACACCGATTTGGTGTACGGGGATCCACCTTATGGAAGAATTTCAAACCCGAACTGTGGACAAGTCTTGATTTTATGTACCAAATTTGTGATGACTAGAGGAAACAGAAGAGCTAATGGGATTTTATTCATTTTGATTGGAAACTATATTCAGTTTCAGAAATCATGATATTTGCACCAGCTTCTGGATCCTATGAAGAAATGGTATGTGATGATTATAGGATCTAATATCCCCCTTGGCTGGTTACATTGAAAGTTTCATCTTTGATTTCCAAGTCCAAGAAAGTTTTCCTTGTCATGTAAAAGACAATATTATATTTCAAGTGTGCATCAGAAAACAAAACAAACGTGCCCTCATCAATGCTGTTTCAGATATTGAATATGCTCAGATAAGACAAAGACATATCCCTTGGTATTTACAACGCTTTGAATATTCGTTGAATACAAGTATGCAAATAAAATTGTAGAATAGTTCCTACTATAGAGTTACCTTTCATCAAGGTTTGTTGATGCTAGGAAAAGGATTACGTGTTGCCTTCAATCATGCTCTAGCCGCAAACTCACTTTCCTCCTCTACTCGCTGATCCAATTGAAATTTATGAATATGTGCTGTATTCATATTTGAAATAATACGAGATGATCACATTTCCTTTAGCCGGACTATTATAACACAATATCTTGTCTTTATCGGGCCCTGCCAAATATGTCTATAGTTGTTTCCACGTCACCTTCCCCCTTTGTATAAGCCAAATGGAAAAGGAGTGAATGTTTATATTTCCTCTACACCGTTGAGTGTTCTACCAAGAAGGTCTGATATTGGGCATGTACAAGTTGTGATTGTGATGTCCTTGTGTGCGGGAGATGTGCCCCGACGGCAATGTGTCTGTATGGGGTTGTCATTGTGATATCCTACTATTTTTGATCAATAGACAAAATTGTAAATAAGGGCAAGGCAAATAAAACATACCTTGTTTTGTATATATACCTGCATTTTTGCACATTAGTTAGTCATCATAAGCATTCCACTCATGTTTCCATAACTGCATTTCATTCATAATGTGCCATCACATACATACATACTCATGCATACATACATATACTATATACATACATATGCATCCATATATACATGCGCATTCGTAAACACCTGCATACATGTATACATACATACATATGTATCACATATATACATGCATTCACGAGCACATCCATATCAGGATACTAAACTTCATATCACTGTGTTCATGCCAATACATCTCTGCAGCAATTGTTCATATATATCTCTGCATAATGAGATTGATGAGAATGGCATCATTATCAGTATTATCCATGATCGAGTGTCACTGCCGATCCATGGATGATCACAATAATGATTCATGATTAGTATGAATAATCTATATTATTACTCATAATAATCACGAATGATTATTTTAAGCAATAGTAAGTCTCAGCGATGAATATTCATTCTCAATCGATACTTGGCTGTTGTGTTAATTATAATAACATACGATTATCCATAATATCGTATGGCTGGCGGTTCATGATAAACTTGCTAATCCCATTTGTTAATCATTAACAAATGGCAATATTAGATAAATGATGGTTGGCAACTATTCAATGTGCCTCTTTGGCACTTATATATATCAATGCTGATCGCCTAGCAAGGATATGTATGAGATTTGATTTTATAAACAAATTCCCTTGTGGATATCGCTCAAGCAGAGCAAACGGTTGCTAGCGCAACCTTCAATACAGTGCAAGCATTATTATTGTATATATCAGAGAGACGACACCATATACAGAGCATAATCATATTTGATATATTAGAGACGGCTCCAGAATAACAGATTGCACAATTCATATAAAGAAAATCAGAGACGGCATTATCTGTCATGTAATCATCCTGCAATTGCAGCATATATTATATTGTACATCAGAGACGGCTCACAGGATAATGTGCATATTCCATATCGCTAAATTAGAAACAACCAGTTTATATATACATTGAAATATACACATTGTTCGAACTGCCAAAGTGTACATTCCAGTCACAGATTCGAACTAACCACTGTATTCCATTGTCACATTGGAATTACAGTTGTATATATATATATTTTTTCCATTATATAATTCATTGTTAGCATCGCATCTTACATTGCATCGTAATTCATTAAAACATTTCCATTTTCATAGCATTTAGAATAACCAATCATACATTGCATTCATTTATAAGCATTTGGAATTACCAGTCATACATTGCATTCATTTAAGCATTTGGAATTACCAGTCATATTCATATTTCATAGAATTGTATTCATAATTGTTCACCATAAGTCATATAACTGAATTTGCACTCATTCGCCCATGTAGTGTCCTAGTATTTTAAATAAGGGACATTACAATTGGTATCAGAGCCACGAATCCTGCCTGACAGTGAATGAGGAAACGTTTATTAACATATAGCAGAAGAAAGAAGGGGCAACAAGAAACAATCATAGGAGAAGGGAGCATGTGAAACAAGGTAGGCCAAGTGATTCATGAACAAAGAGAACTACACCGCAAATTGACACTAATAATTGAAGTTCTGAACTGATCAACATTAGCCCACTCCTCTGAAAATCATAGGAACTATGCCAGACATGAGGAGCAATTGCAAAACAACACCCCCAAAAGGCAAAGTTCTAGACTCAAATTACCCAATTTCACACCACCGGAAGGTCAAATGGGAGAACCATTGTTTGCCATAATTTAGGACCAAATTAAGCAAGATTGGGAAGTAGGTGATATGCATAATGAGATGTCCTTTAAGGAGTATCTCGAACTAAGGATGAAGTACATGCCTCAAAGAGGAAGTAAGGAAGGATTTTCAGAACTGAATAGAAAAGTTAGAAAGCTAAGCATACCCTATTTTGATGGAACTTGAAAGATGTTTGCAAGAGCATGGGTACAGAAACTCAACACATACTTCCAACTAAACCCCATGGTAGAAGAAGAGGCTATAAAATATGCCACCTTACATCTTGATGGAGTGACACATGAATGATGACACCATGGCATAATAACGATGGGGCATTCCAGGATCACTTCCTACATTGAATTCGCGGAGAGGGTTATTGAAAGATTCGACAATAAAGATCTGGAACTACACTTCAAGGAACTCACTCAAGTCAAACATCGTGGGAACATAGAAGATTACATCACAGAATGTCAAAGAATATTTGTCCTCGTAACGAACATAACCCAAAGAAGGCTGATTGTACTTTTCATGGACGGGTTACAAGATCCCTTAAGGGGATGGGTCAAAGCCTTAAATCCTCTTTTCCTACCAGAGGCTATAAAGAAAGCCAGGGATATGGATTTCGGGTCCACAAAAAGAAAACCTCTTTATAAGGATCCTCCTTGTTGGCTAAAATTTTTGCAAGTAACTAACACAACAACTTGGCAAAATTGGAACTTTAGACAGCAGTGTGTGAAATTTCTTTCTCCTCTCAGCAGTAGAGGAGGCTCCCTTCTTACCGTAGGTGGTTTCAACTTTCAACGGAAACTGAACTGAAATACAAACAATTCCTTTTGCTATGATAATACCGGTGGCTTAAGGGTTGATGTAAGAACAACACTTAAGACAACAGTTTACTTATAATAAATTGAAACAAATATACAAACACAAAGTCTCTTGTACTTCGAAAGATGATTCTGAAAATAGATAGCCAGGAAAGCACAAAGTCTTTCACCAAATATCGTCTTTCTTAACAAAAACACTTATTACTGAAGCCTAAGTCTTTAGCTTTAAGTTATTACAGCCACTTCTATCTATATCAATCCTTATTCGTGAACCACAAAGTCTTCAAAAAACTTGAATTAAAGCACTCAAATGATACACACAAGATAACTATCAATTGATTTGAGAAAGGATCAACAAATGCAACTTAAGAATACACTCATTGATTTCTAGATTGACAACACAAAGTTTGTGAATCTTTATTCCTTCTATTCAATTCAATAACTTTGCACAATGAAACTCAAAGTTTTCAAAATACAAGAGATTAAAGTATAGCTTTCTTGCACAGACCAAAAGATAGAAAATACAATAGGTCTCACTCCTTTAAATGGGAAAAGAGGAAAGGGAAAGGTGGAGAGGAAAGGGGAAACCCTTACTACCTTGACTTATTCAATGCTACAAGGCTTAAAGCACTTGCAACATGATTACATGAAACCTTGATGCATGTACATGTTCTTTTGCATTTACATCCAATTCCTGTTTTACATGTAATCTGTCACAAAAACTACACTACTGATATGAAAACATATGAAAAAGATGTTTCTAACATGTCAGAGTTATCTTCAGAGAGCATTCACAAAAGACTCGAACCTACTGAGAGACTCGTGTACAGCTGCTGGATTTGGTGCACTTGTATGTTGTGCAACAACAGTTACTTTACGAATTGTTCCTACACACCTGGAAACAACCTTGTTGTTTTCCCCAATGTTCTTCTAAAGATGACTCAACAACACTTTGTAGCTTGTTAATTTGTCAATCGTGCTAAAATCAAAATTATCCGCCTCAAGCTCTAGGCAAATAACCTTTGCAAACTTAGTCATAAGACAGATTCTTCCTCAACTAGTTCGCCGTTTTCAACAACTACTTTGCATGTTAATTCCTGAAAAATATTTCTGATTGTGTGCTCCTGCTCATTGCACAAATTGATAGATGCCTTTACCTTTGTCACTAGCCCTTGGATAACCTATTGTTTGTTGATCATTAAGTCTAAGAATTCGTAGTACATATCCACTGAGGAAATGACTCCGTACTCACGTAGTGCATCTAGGTAGGTGTCTAGCATAGTTTTCCAGGCATTCAAATCTTCTTCTAACACTTTTAATTGCTGATTGAAAGATGTATGAAGTCCATTCAAGGGCTTGATGGTCTCCCTGGCATGCCTTAATACCCAATATGCATCTCGAATCACCTGCACACCCTGTGACTCCAAATGACTGCACCAATCATCAATAGCTTTAGCCTTCCACTCAATTTACTCAACATACCTGTTCGGCTCTTATGGGAGAGAAGAAGAAATAGGATCAACTTGTTGTGAAGAGTTGTTCATTTTTTCAATTGTCTCTAGAAGACGAGCTTTCTCTTCCTTCAATCTGTTCTTCTTTTCCCACAGTTTATCATTCCTTGCTGTAAGTGAAGCAACTACATCTTGTGCCTCTTGTTGACAGCCCAACCGCGTTTGTTTTCCAAGTTCAACTCTGGTGAACCTATAATCTATAGTCTGAAGTTCCTCAGTTGGCTTATCAACAAGTGGTTCTGCAATTTCAGCAAACTTGACTTCGTGCTCGTCTACCACGACGTTAGATAATATTTTTGCTTTCTTATTCTTCGAAGTTTTGGGCCTGTAGACTTGTTTGAAATCAAAATCTTCAGGCAGAATCTCTTGCTCTTTCCTCTTTTGAGTAATAGAACTCAACCAAGGAGGTAAAGAGAAGGAAGAAGATACAGATACTGATGTAGTAATCTTGGTAGTTGCTGTTTCCATCTGTGAAACAATTGTGACTATAGTAGGAGCTTCTGTCTGAATTGCTACCGACGTTGGATTACCTTGCGTTACCTCAGCCATGAATTGCTCAAATTGTGCAGTTGTAGTATCAAGCGATGTCATGGATGCACTAGTTGCGGGAGGAAATGTAGAATATGCATCAAACACATTTTCCAAGCTATCAAATTGATACTCTAATGTACATACAGGAGCTACAGAGGAGATAGGCATAGTAGGTGTAACCATAGCGGGATCAACAGGAGTATGCATTGTAGGGAAGGAATCTACATCTTCGACCAATGGAGATTCGGGAGACTCATCTGATACTGGTGCAGAATTCGGAAGAGATGTCATCACCTATATAACCATGGAATGTGATACCTCAAGAACACGTTCCTGATGCATCTCATCTTCACTTGACTTGATATGCACCCTTTCAGTTTCTACAACACTAATTTTCGAAGCTTTGACCGTAGCCTTACCTCTTTTGATGGTAAGCTTTGGGAGAATTGGAAGCTCTGATGTAGATGTTCCGTCCTTCCTTTGCCCCTGATTTCTGATCTTCGGCCAACTGGACCAGCAGGATCAAAATCTTTCTCCGACTTAACTTTTATGCGCTTGAGACCCCTCCTTTTCAACCAGATATTTGTGTTAGCCAGGATGGATTGAAATCTATCCCAAATAGACATGCTTTCCTTTACTGACCATGAAGGCGACAAAATAGGCAAATTCTCTACATGATGTCTCTCATAATCTGAATCAAGAATCTTTTCGTCATCCTCAACACCATCAGGAATCTTTGCCAGTTTGAAGTCCACTATCTGTTTTATAGTTAGCCTGCAATACTCAATCTTTCTGATATCAACCTCCGTGCACATGTCTATCCAGAGGTCTTCAAGACGATGTACATGCACGAACCGCCTTCTCATTTTATCATTCAAGCTTCTCCAATCAAAGAAACTCCTGGACATAAACTTCTTAAGAGTAATCTCTTGAAGTTCAATTTCCATGTTCTTAGCTTTAGGTACAGTATCTAGAGAGTAGCCCAGAATCCTTAATGGATTGCATGAAGAAATCCCCACTCCAGGCCTGTGCAATGTTGATTGGTATAATTGTACCACCATGAGTTGCCGTGCTAACTCCATCAAAATGATCTTACCTGTGGGCTAACGTGGCAAGGTATATGATTCACCTAGGAAGTAGTTGACTCTGAGATATGTGAAATTAGGAAATTGCAAAAAGAGGCAACCATACTGTAATGAACCCGATTTGGCTTCAACTTTAAACCATCCAAATTTCATCAATTTCCATACAAATCATAGGGTTGGCATTTTGTCACACAGTTGGTAGGCAACCACTCTAATGAACCTGCCTAGCTTTGATACCACGGTAATGAGTCTGGCTGGCTCTTACACTAAATCAACTGCAGTAGAATTCCCTTCTTCTCTAGAAATATGTTTTTTAATTACTTTGCATGTATATTAATATACTTCCCTTGTATTTTTTTTAAAACATTTTCCAAAATTTAAAAGAAAATAACAATTTTGCCAGGAAAGGCTAAACTCCTCTGTATGCAAATACTGAATATTAATTTGCAAAGTAACTTGGAAAGTATGTTTATAATCTCTTGTGTTTTGTGAGACTTTCCAATATAAAAACGTCACAAACAAACAATAGTCTATTTTGTCGTTCCTGAATTCTGGAAAAGTAAATCAATCATTACAACCAAATTCAAATGTTGTATGTTTAACAAACTGAACATACCATTAAAGCATTTAATGATGCAAAGTGTCTATATGCTCTACCACGTCTAGCCTTAATCGTCACGCCTGCTGTTAATTTATTGTTTGAATGCATGTGGCTGATGAAAGGAATATACCAACACCCCCACGATAACCTTCAAATGCATACAGCTGGTGAAAAGAAGAGACCAGCACCCCACGATACCCTTCAATAATGAAAACGCCTCAACAAATGTCTTCTCCTAGCTCACATACGGTCAACAATAATGACGCCACATGATCATAGCACTCATGGCATTCAATCAAGCCACTCCCACACGATTCACAAATCAGGAGACTCCTAAATGAATTTTGAAATGATTCCAGACGTACAATTGCAGATTGATTCAAGTCTCCAATAAACCAACCACAAAATGTGGGATTCAAACGTTCCAACAAATGATATCAGAATTAAATAAATTTGCACCCTCAGTGTGCATGAACAATTTCAGAATTACTTCTTCATCTAGTAACAGGTAGACAGTATGGTAGAAGAAGGGTTGGTTATACTTCAGCAACCAATAAGAGATTAACTTCAGAAGAATCAGTCTTCTAGAAGCCAATTTGACCCTTATACTTCAGCAAGGGCACAGATCAGAACTTCTCCTCAGAGAAAACAAACAAAATATCATATATTCAATCCCTCCATCCCAATGAAATGAGCTCATATTTATAATCCATCCCTGGCCACAATTTTCCAAAAAGAGTTTCAGTTCACAGCTCTTTTAATTAACAACTTCTAATTTATTATAATAATAAAGTATTATTATAATAATGTGCCTTTATTATTAATTAATATTTTATAAATATTAATTAATAACTAATAATTAATAAATATGAACTCATGCGATAAATCCCGCATCCACTGCTGATCATGCTAGACTGACATAGCCATCCACTGCACTGCCAAAAATAGCAACTGCCAAAAATAGACTTACTATAAATAGTATGTCCCTAGCCAACGTACTGCACAAACTGAATATCGTCTGGAATACTGACCATTGCCGATACTGCCCTACCAGAAATGGAAACTCACCTAACTGACTTACTAAAAATAGCAAGTCCAGACTTACTAAAAATATCAAGTCTGCCAACTGGGACCCTCAAAACCCGGTATCAGCTCACGAGGGTCATGATGATGAGTTGACCAAGCCACTGCCAATACCTGCTAAAAAAGGGGGTCATCACAGTCCGCCCTCCCCAAGATTGTTTTTCCCCAAGCAATCCCTAAGCAACTGTATATCACCATCCACCTGGATCCCAAGGGTGAACCTGTGAAGTATCAGTGTTGCGCACAACTGGCCCCTGTAGCACCAACACCCAAATAACTAACATCAAGGACGACATCATCCGAAGACTAACTGCAGGTGCCGATGGGAGAAACAACTCAGTGGAACTCAGCCCAACTAAAACACCAACTCTGCCAATACCTGAGTCCCTTCCACCGAAACTAACCTTTGATAAACTGTCCCTGGAGTATCGATACTGCAAGTGGTCCAACTTGCAACTGCCAATTCCATCTGTGAAGGAGGGTACTAACCCATCCCACAACGGATGGTATGAAACTGGAGACCACCCACATCGATATAAAACTAAATCCTTTGCCTGTGGGTCGACGAAACAGGGTGAGCACACCTCACGATAATGCCGATAGAAAGCCCCAATCTCCGTCAATGGCTTGTCATTACCAAACTGGGAATTAGGAGATGGTTCCAATCTCTGACTCCGCGTAACTGCAGGCTGGGTAGGAAACTGGGCAACCCTCTCAGCAAACCCAACCATAAAATCCCTGTTGGGAAGCATTGTAGCCAAGGTCTCTACATGCTCCCCACTAAGCGTCGTATAGCGCAACAGCCTCGAACGAGAGTACCCTCAGATACTCTGTACGAACTCCCTTGCAAGTTTGCACTCTCAAGAAGATCCTGCATGAATGTCTCGTTGCAATAAAAATTATACGTGGAAGCGTCAACCTGCTTCCCTGCAACCCACAGCTGATCCTCTGATAAATGTGGCATTGCCAATTGCCTACAGCTACCAGCTGTATGAAATGTGGAAATAGATTTTCTTCCAGTAGATGGAAGCAAATCACTATGAGAGCTCGTCTTCACTGATGCTCTCCCCTCCTCTATACGTGCTGCGCCCAAATCCTGGACGGATGTGTCTGCCACATCATCACGTCCCTCATCCCCAACCGTAGAAGCCAACTCACCACCAACCACCTCAATGTGCAACTGAACTAGGTCTGGGGCTGGTGTGGACCAAATATGCTCCAACTCTACGATCACCTCCTCCAATCGTGACTGTGACTCCTGTAAAGCCAACTGGGTACATTGTAGTGAGTCCACGGTCACCTCAAGCTCCTGGGTAAGCTCAACCACCTCCTCTTTCCCTAATAATGTCTCATAACAGGTACTGCCCCACTCTAGAAGGTAATCCCTGTCAGTAACTAACTGTGTAATTATGCTTCAAGACCCTGACAGCCTCTCGAAGCGCATGAACCTCTGCTAGGGAAAGACTAATATCACCGTGCTCATCTGACATAGGAGCACCCCAACCAGATGCGGCTAACATTTGACGAATCGCATCAAAATGCTCAACAACTGAAGAGATGTCTCTGTCACTCAACTTCAGCAGACTAGACACATGATGCCTCTGTAAGCCCTGCCTCCTATGCAAGCTCTTCGCCCCACTGATTGCACTGTGACAGTAAACCTACCCAGAATTGCACACCCCATGTGTGCTACTGTCCTCGCACGCGTCTACAATTGTGATAAAACTCGTCAGTACCACAACCAACACCTCCGAAGAAGCGGAAACCCTAGTAGTATTGCCAATAACATGGAGTCCCTGTGAATCCTGATCTCGGGACCCATCCAAGAGCACCTCAGAGTCATCGCCCAATATTTGATAAGGAATGTCATCCCCCATGCAGTCTATATCATCATCATCCGAAGTGTTCATACTCACTGCATCTGCATCCCCTAACAGATGCTCAACTGCTATCCCTTGACTCTGTACATCTGAAGCGATGTCAGGATGTGAATCAATAACTCCCAAAAATGAGCCGACATCTGCCGACTTAGCTGTAACACCCTGATCATCAATACCACAACAAGGTAGCTCCATGCTCTCGCCTATCCCACTTGAGAGGGGTGTTGCCTCTTACTCCGGAGCTACACTACGACAACTGACATATAAGTCTCCGATAACAATTCTCTCCTCGAGAGAATCTGAACCATTAGAGGCAACTATTGTATCAACTGTCTCTGCACCAACTGCAACAACTACTCGGAAAGCCCCAACTTACTGAAGCTCAATATTGCAGTCTACCACTGGTACGGACACGTCCACCTGTCTATATGTAGAGTGTCTATCATCAGATACATGAGTAGGTGTCGTACTATATACTGGTGGATCCACATCTCGGACACCTGTCGGGGAAGACTTAAGCCTCCTACCCTGTGATCTCGATGCTGGCCTACGGAAGACAGAAACCATGTACCTCGCTGCCCTATCTACTGTCTCTAGATCCGACAAACTTGCTGCCATCCTGTGCTGATGAAGCCTAAGTCTCTCCATTAGTGTATATATTTGGTCATTATTTCCAGCACTGCTGCGCCGACTCTCGGAGCTAAGCTGCCTGTATCTATCTATAGCTAAAATGCAAGAGTGCTGATAACTCTAACTATAACAGCAGATTTGCATAAATATTTTCCTACCCCACAGGATGGCAAGAAGATGGCTCTGATAGCACTGTAATGAATCCGATTTGGCTTCAACTTTAAACCATCTAAATTTCATCAATTTCCATACAAATCATAGGGTTGGCATTTTGTCACACAATTGGCAGGCAACCACTCTAATGAACCTGCCTAGCTTTGATACCACGGTAATGAGCCTGCCTGGCTCTTACACTAAATCAACTGCAATAGAATTCCCTTCTCTAGAAATATGTTTTTTTAATTACTTTGCATGTATATTAATATACTTCCCTTGTATTTTTTTTTTAAACATTTTCCAAAATTTAAAAGCAAATAACAATTTTTCCAGGAAAGGCTAAACTCCTCTGTATGCAAATACTGAATATTAATTTGCAAAGTAACTTGGAAAGTATGTTTATAATCTCTTGTGTTTTGTGAGACTTTCAAATATAAAAACATCACAAACAAACAATAGTCTATTTTGTCTTTCCTGAATTCTGGAAAAGTAAATCAATCATTACAACAAATTCAAATGCTGTATGTTTAACAAACTGAACATACCATTAAAGCATTTAATGATGCAAAGTGTCTATATGAACATACCAACACCCCCACGATAACCTTCAAATGCATACGACTGATGAAAAGAACAAACCAGCACCCCACGATACCCTTCAATAATGAAAACGCCTCAGCAAACGTCTTCTCCTAGCTCACATACAGTCAGCAATAATGATGCCACATGATCATAGCACTCATGGCGTTCAATCAAGCCACTCCCACACGATTCACAAATCAGGAGACTCCTAAATGAATTCTGAAATGATTCCAGACGTACAATTGCAGATTGATTCAAGTCTCCAGTAAACCAATCACAAAATGTGGGATTCAAACGTTCCAGCAAATGATATCAAAATTAAATAAATTTGCACCCTCAGTGTGCATGAACAATTTCAGAATTACTTCTTCCTCTAGTAACAGGCAGACAGTATGGAAGAAGGATTGGTTATACTTCAGCAACCGATAAGAGATTAACTTCAGAAGAATCAGTCTTCTAGAAGCCAATTTGACCCTTATACTTTAGCAAGGGCACAGATCAGAACTTCTCCTCAGAGAAAACAAACAAAATATCATATATTCAATCCCTCCATCCCAATGAAATGAGCTCATATTTATAATCCATCCTTGGCCACAGTTTCCCAAAAAGAGTTTCAGTTCACAGCTCTTTTAATTAACTTCTAATTTATTATAATAATGTGCCTTTATTATTAATTAATATTTTATAAATATTAATTAATAACTATTAATTAATAAATATGAACTCATGCGATAAATCCCGCATCCACTGCTGATCATGCCAGACTTACATAGCCATCCACTGCACTGCCAAAAATAGACTTCCTATAAATATTAAGTCCCCAGCCAACGAATTGCACAAACTGAATATCGTCTGGAATACTGACCACTGCCGATATTGCCCTGCCAAAAATGGAAACTGACCAAACTGACTTACTAAAAATAGCAAGTCCAAACTTACTAAAAATAGAAAGTCTGCCAACTGGGGACCCTCAAAACCCGGTATCAGCTCACGAGGGTCATGATGATGAGCTGACCAAGCCATTGCCAATACTTGCTAAAAAAGGGGGTCATCACACATACTCACAAACCTTGTTCCAGGCTTCATCTGATACACGCTTCTTGGGAAGCTCTTTGTCGAACAAACGCATGTAATACCCAAAGAAGGCATCTTGCACCCTGCGATAATGAGCTTGACTGGTCCTCAATGTGAGCTGCTCATAATATTCCCATACAAGAACTAGGGACCTATTTCCTTTGGTGGAGAGCCCAAAAAATGAACCAAGGAAAGCAACAACGTATATCAGGTAGGAATTCATATAAATTTTGCAAGTGGTGACTACTCTAGATAACTGCTCACACAAGATGTCACTAATACTCTCCCCAACATATTTTGTGCTGTGATCTAATGATTATGGATATAAACTTATACATCCAAGGCTCAAAGTAACATGACTCTTTAAGGCTCCCAATTTTGCTGAGCAAAGTAATGAGATCATTAATCTCCTCCTTGAATTCTTATCTATGCACCTCCTTTGGCCATCTTGACAGATTAGGCCTCTTGGTAACTAACCAGTTATCAGTGATGAATTTGATGCAAGGCTTACTTTTTTCATTCCATCTCTCAAGGGCTTTCTCCTTAGATATATTTATAACCACAGGAGTAGGTGGAACTCTGAAAATCCTGTCAATGGTATTAGGATCAAGGCTAATAATGGTATTGCCGCCTTGATCTCTGATAGTTATGGAGGAGTAATCAAAGTTCTTAGCACATGCCACAACAAACTCTGGCTCTAAGGCAGCCATAGGAAAGGTAGCTACTAGATGAATGTAACTCTACTTAATAAGGACCATCTCAAACTAGGTTGAAGATTGAACCCTTTCAAAGAACTCTGTCATGTTTAAGTGACCAAGCTCTGTATCCCGGATATCCTCCACATAAGAAGTAACCTAAGAGGGAGAAATTGAGTTTTGATACTTGTCATACAAATATTTCATCTTCTTCTTCTCTTTGCCTTTGGAAGGAACAACTTCTTCTGACATAGCAAGCGTATGTCCAAGAGATACTGCTTCATAGAAATTCCAATAGGTGAGTACATCTTCATGCAATAGATCCATAGAAAGTTATTTTTAGTGCAAATGACAGATCTGGAAGCGCGCAAGTGGGATGTAAAACTGGAAAGCTTTGGGACAGCAAGGAACAACTAAATTTGGGTAGAACCAGCTCTCAAAATGAAGAAAAACACCAATGACGGGTTTTTTCGAGAGCAAAGCATATGCGGACAGCAAGCTTTGAAATGATAAAATGAGTATGGGAGATGAAAAACATACATGAATAAGTATTTGACATACAAGATGGTTTTTGGAAACATTTGCAACTTATGAAAAGGCATAGAAAGCATGAAGGTGGGTTTTTGAATTCGCTTTGCATATTGGAAAACTTAGTTCTTTTGCTCATAAGTGGGATGTTTATGTCCCATTACAAGTCATTCTTTATTTACACATGTTAAGGAATAGAGATCTTACTAGAGAGAATTCAATGGTCTTTTAAATTATGTTGCTCACAGAAAATTATCTTAAACTGATATATATAAACTTTATGCTGAAATCATTTAATAATATAATTGCAGAGATTATATAATTCGTATGCTTGCTGTGGTAATAACATATATTGATTTGATGTGTTTCCACAACCAGCATACGATTATACTTATATATTAGAGAGAGGGGTTATGTCTATGTAGAGACATGACCGTACGTGGCTTGAGCCACGTTGGGTCATGTCCTACGTAGACATACCCGTTCATAACTATCGTAGTTATCGTTTACCATAACCCGTGGCACTTTGAAATACACACGATGTGTTACGTATAACTATTGGTTGATAGTTATCGTAACAATCCTTAATCCATAAATAATATCGACTAACGTCGATTCGTATAGTAACAACTATTACATGTGTTACGTATAATTATAGTTATCGTAACACATGGTATGAACTATTATCAAAGTCGAACCATCACATATTAAATATGTTAAGTGAATTCGACTATTACCAAAGTCGATCCATTCTCATTTAAGCATATCGAATCTGATCAGTATAAATTCCATTTGTATATATATATATATATATATGCACTAAGTATATGTATGTGTATATTGATAGATCAATCAGATCGAAGCTATATTTTAACACTCCCTCTTAACAAGAGAGGATTGAACATTATCATGATATCTAAATGGGAGATTATCATGATGTGTGTTATCATAATCCCCGACTCAATTCAGAACTGGATTTTAGTGATGACACTTAATCACAACATAACTTCATATCAAAATAACCAGCACAATCCGGGACATTAGCTTAATGTACACAATCTTGATAGAAGAGTTATCACAATCCCCGACTCAATTCGGAATTGGATTTAGTGATAAGTATTAGTGTCAAGATATCCGACGCATTCCGGAACAACTTGAAGCACACGTTATCATAATCCCCGACTCAATTCGGAATTGGATTAAATGATAACCTCCAAAGATTTAGTGTCAGGATAGTAACTTAATATAGTCACTCTTGACACTAGGTCAAAAAACTATTGTTTAGGCTGTCACCTTACAATAGTGACCTAACACACATGAAAGATCATCACCTTTCAAAAAAACATAATATTGCAATATTTTATTTATATAAAAAATTATTCATGAATGCATAATTGAGATTTAATCTCAGAAATTTAATCACAACTTAGTCATACCAAGTTTCTTCCTGAAGCACTCAACTTTCAACTTTGCAAGAGGCTTGGTAAAGATGTCAACATTTTGTTCTTCAGTACTGATGTAGATCAATTTGATAACATCTTTGTCTACCATATCTCTTATGTAGTGGTAAGGAATTTCTATGTGCTTGGAACGATTGTGAAAGACTGGATAAACTGAAAGTTTAATGCAACTTTGACTGTCACAATGAATTACTGTGGCCTTTAGAGGCTTACCGAACAATCCAAATAGTAACTATCATGTCCCCTTTTTTAGCTTTATCTAGCAGGATGTGGGAGTTAGCCTATCAGGGAGTCTCGTAGGCTGGCAATGGTGTTTAGAGACTCAGTCAGGGTATACTGTGTTCGGATCTGGAGTTTCAGACAGTAAGAGAGCAGTTGAGAGTAGTTCCTTAATTGTAGGAGTTTCCTACATTTTAGGAGGTGGAGATGGGTTACAGTCTTGAGTCTCTACAAGATCACTCTATGATTTCAGTTTTGGGAGATTCGGAGACATTCCTATTTTTTAGGAGTATCCCTATTTTTGAGGGATGAGACTGTCAGTTATTTCAGATTATCCGGCATCGGTCACAGGAGGTGACGAGATCAGTTTCACCTTGTAGAGGTGTTTTGGCTATCAGTTCGCTATTTGGGAAATATTTAAATATATTTAAATATTCTCCTAAGTAAGCATTTTAATAATTTAAATAAGGCTAAGTATTTAGCCACTAGGGAGTAATAAGGAGTTTTTTGGCTCCATCTGGTGAGTTCTGCCATCATGTGATAGTCCGTTGGAAAGAGCTCGGCCTCTTCTATTTGATTATCATCTTCAGGGACCTGTTTGACACTTGGAGCTATTCTTATTGGTGAAATAATGATTTTCAGGCACTTGGGCGCCATTATTAAAGAATATAACTTTATATTATAAAGTTCCTAAGTATTTCTTTTAGGGTTCGAATTACATGAGAAGATGATATAAGGCCAATGCAAGGAAAGGTAAAGCATCTTTGAACATTTTGAAAACATAATTTGACGCTTTGCTCTAGATTGAGCATTCCCTCACTAGGACGTCAAACCCTAGGCTGAGAGTTGATCTAGTTGGGACGTAGCCCTCAATTGGATCTGATTTACAGGTTATTGCACAAGTATTTGACATTGATGGAGTACGGCCCTCTTGGCTGAGCATATCAGTATGTGGAATTGAGGTTGTAATACAGAGCTGAACTTGTCCTTCAGGGCGATTTGCTGCTACAGCAGTCCATATCAGTGGCGTTAGAAATTGGAGACCATAATTGCAGTTTCAGCAGATTTCATCATTTTGGCGTTGGATTTTGTGAGCAGACCAGGGTACACTGCAGTTGCTAGCCGCCTTCTATATTCTGACATTGATTGTATTTGATGTACCAAACTTCATTCTTTTTGATATCAGATTTATTGGTACAGTTAGAAGCATTTCCAGAATTACGCATGCTTTTGTATCGGGTTATTGTTATTACTATCTATTTGCTGCTGTTACTGTCATTACATTGTACCACATTATTCTGAAAATATCAAAGAAAATCATTCCTTCTGCAACTTCTGTCTAGTTCTGCAAGATAACAAAAACTTACAGGAGAACGTAAGTATTTAAATAAAATTTATAGCAGCAACAGAGTAAATATCCACTTGGGATATTTCAGTAACTTCCTTAACCGTACTACTTCTTGAGCTCTTATGGAAGCAGCCATATATTCTGCTTTTGTAGAACTTTGTGCAACTACTGATTGTTTCCTACTAAACCAAGAAATTATAGCTGATCCAAGACTAAAGCAACATCCTGTAGTGCTTTTGCGATCAATAGAACTGCCTGCCCAGTCAGAGTCAGAAAAACCTTGAAGTTGTATGTCAACATTCTCGTACTTCAGGCCAAATCCAATAGTACCGCATAAGTATCTTAGAATATGCTTAGCAGCTGTTAGATGAATCTTCTTCGGTTTGCACATCAAATGACTTAATACATTTGTAGCATAGCAAATATCAGGGCGAGTGTTTACCAAGTACATAAGCGATCCAATTAACTGTCTATAATATGTAGGATCAACAGGTTCTGAATCTGCAGCCTCATCTTTGAGCTTATGAAGATTTGTTTCCATTGGAATAGATAAAGGTTTACAATCCATCATGCCAAATCTGGTCAAAATGTCAGCGGTGTATTTTCCTTGATTTAAGAAAATGTAGTTTTCCTTATGCAGTATTTCTAAACCTAGAAAGTAGTGTAGCAGACCTAGATCCTTCAAATCAAATTCGTTTGTGAGATCTTGTTTGCATTTGGCAATAACATGATCTTCACCTGTTATCAATAAATCATCAACATAAAGGACAAGAATTACCATTTCACCTTTGGATGTTTTGAAATATATGTTAGGATCAACTTCATTTTTGGAGTATCCTAACTTGGAGAGATAACTGTCTATCCTTTCATACCAAGGCCAGGGAGCTTGCTTAAGGCCGTAGAGAGCTTTCTTTAGTTTGCATATATAAAGATTTCTATCATGTGTGGTGAAACCTTCAGGTTGTTCTATGTATACTTCTTCAATAACACCATTTAAAAAAACAGTCTTCACATCCATTTGATGTATCTTCCACCCTTTGGATGCTGCAATGGCGATAATAGTTCTCACAGAAGTATATCGAGCAATTGGAGAAAATGTCTCTTTGTAGTCAATTCCGACCTTTTGAGAAAAACCTCTAACAACAAATCTGGCTTTATGTTTTTTAATAATACCATCTGAAGTATATTTGACTTTGAATAACCATTTTGAAGAGACAACTGATTTGTCTTTAGGTCTAGAAACTACCTCCCATACATCATTTTTTAAGATGGATTGATATTCCTCGATCATTGCATCTTTCTAGGCTTGACACGTTAAGGCCTCTTCAACCTTAGATGGTTCAGTTTTTGTAAGCTCAGTCATAAGTGCAAGATAACACTTTTGGTTTCTTGTTCTCTTACTTTCTCTAAATACTTCATTAGGTTCAACATTATTTTCTTCAATCATTTTTCTTGCCCATAGTGGCCTTTTCTTATTATTGAGAATTTCAACATCTTCAGGGTTAGATGAAGAGTGTTCATGATCTTCTATAGCATTCTCCCTCTGATTCTCAGTTGTGTGGTTTTCATCTATGACATTTTCTCTCCATTTTTCAATTGTGAAATTTTCGTCATTTTCTATAACATTCTCCCTCTGATTCTCATTTGATTCATCTTCTGCAAGTGTGGAGAGTTTAAAGGCAACATCCTCTTCAAATTTGATATCTCTGCCGATTTTAATAGATTTTTGTCTTGGAAAGTAGACCTTGTATCCTTTAGTAGTTTCACTGTAGCCAACAAATATGCCTTTCTTTCTAGAAGGTTCTAGTTTGGTTCTTTTCTCTTTAGGAATGTGAACATACACAGGACAACCAAAGATTTTTAGATGACTTAGATCTGGTTTCATCCCTGTAAAGGCCTCCTCAGGTGTGATGTTTTCTAAGATTGAGTGAGGACATCTATTCTGGATGTATATGACAGTATTAGAAGCTTCGGCCCAAAATGAGGTATGTAGGTTTTAATCATGTATCATGGCTTTGGCAGCTTCAATAATAGTTCTATTTTTTCTTTCTGCTACTCCATTCAATTGAGGGTTATAAGGTACTGTATACTCCCTCTTAATCCCAACAAAAATGCAGAATTCTTTAAAGTTTTCAGAAGTATATTCACCTCCATTGTCTGATCTTAGAGTTTTTAATTTCTTTCCTGTCTGGTTTTCTACTAAGGCCTTAAATTCTTTGAATTTTAGCAACACTTCATTTGATTCTTTGAGTTTAAGGAAATAAATCCAGGTTTTCCTAGAGTAATCATCAATGAATGTCACATAATATGAAAACCCCCCCTAGTGAGAGAGTTGATATTGGTCCACACAAATCTGTGTGAATAAGTTCTAGTACAAATTTTGATTTATGTTCACTAGGAGAGAAGGATCCTTTGATATTTTTTCCTAGTGCACATCCTTTACAACTGCGGATATGATTAGATTTTAGATTAGGTATACCTGTAGTGATTTTCCCTATAGAAGGTAGAGCACTAAATCCAAGATGTCCTAATCTTCTATGCCAGAGTTCATTTGAGTTTGACACTTCATGACATAATGCCAATTTTTGAGTATTACATAATTTGTATAGGCTTCCATCCCTCTACTCTATAGAAATAGCATTTTTAATGTTAGAGTTTTTAGGCCATAGTAGCACTTTATCTTCTTGGAAGGTGACACGATAGCCTTGATCAGCTAGGCCTGAAATAGAGACCAGGTTCCTTTTTATGCTTGGTACAGAGAGAACATCTTTTAAATGTATGGTTTTCCCTATTTTTAATTGGATTGAGTAGGTCCCAATTCCTTTTACTGGATAGGTGGAATTGTCTCCAATTGTGACTTCTCTAGAGGAATGTCCTTTGAGAGTTTCAAATTGGTTTCTAAATCCAGTTATATGTCATGATGCTCCGCTGTCGATTATGCAAGTGTTCTTGTTTGATTTTACCTCACTTGACAAGGCTAGGAAGAATAGAGGTGTTTATCCTTCTTTAACTTCGGTTATGTTTGCTTGGGCGTTCTTTCTTTCCGGACAGAACCTGTGCGTATGCCCAAATTTATCACATTTATAGCACTGCACTTTGGAGAAATCTCTGGTTTTGTGGTTATTGTTATAATTTCCTTTCTTATGTTTGAACTTTCTTTTATTGCCTTTGTTGCTTGAATGTGTATGTAGTGCTTGGATCTCTCCTCCTTTGTTTGGCCCGATCCCTCTTGAGATTAACAAGATTCCTCTTGAGTGCAATCATTCTTTAGTTCATCAAACTTAGGTAGAGAGGGGCGTCCAGTTATGCATTGAATAAAGGATTCCCATGAGATAGGTAACCCTCTAAGAGCTATTAATGTTAACTCCATATCATCAACATTGTTTTCCAATGGTAGAGAGTTGATCCTTTAATTCGGAAATTCTCAGGAAGTAGGACGTGATAGTTTCCCCTTTGTTCATCTTTAAATTCATAAGTTGTTGTTTGAGTGTAAGTAATCCGCTTGCATTATTAATCTCATATGTATCTTGAATAGTTTTGAATACTTCATAAGAAGTCGTTAGTCTTGCTATGGAAGGGAGAATGTGGTCTTTAACAACATCGATTATGATTTTCTTAGCTTTGTTGTTACGCCTTTTCCAGGTTGTCTTATCAGGTTTAGCTTCTGGCATCTTCAAATCCTCCTCAACATAAGAATCTAATTCGAGTTCTTGAAGTAGTGTTATGATTCGTATCTTCCATGAAAAGAAATTTGCAGCACCTTCAAGTCTGTCCTCCACCTTAATACTGTTTACCATGATTACCCTCTTTTTTTTATATTCTAACAATCTGTCTGATATTTAATTCATAATTTAGCTTATATTAATTCTTCTCTAGAGAGGCTCTGATACCATGTTAAGGAATAGAGATCTTACTAGAGAGAATTCAATGGTCTTTTAAATTATGTTGTTCATAGAAAATTATCTTAAACTGATACTTTAGGCTGAAATCATTTAATAATATAATTGCAGAGATTATATAATTCGTATGCTTGCTGTGGTAATAAGATATACTGATTTGATGTGTTTCCACAGCCAACATACGATTATACTTATAGATTAGAGAGAGGGGTTATGTCTATGTAGAGACATGACCGTACGTGGCTTGAGCCACGTAGGGTCATGTCCTTCTTAGACATACCTGTTCATAACTATCGCAGTTATCGTTTACCATAACCTGTGGCACATTGAAATACATACAATGCGTTACGTATAACTAACGTCGATTCATATAGTAACAACTATTACATGTGTTACGTATAACTATAGTTATCGTAAGACATGGTATTGACTATTATCGAAGTCTAACCATCACATATTAAATATGTTAATTGAGTTCGACTATTACCAAAGTCTATCCATTCTCATTTAAGCATATCGAATCTGATCAGTATAAATTCCATTTGTATATATATATATATATATGTATATATATATGCACTAAGTATATGTATGTGTATATTGATAGATCAATCAGATCGAAGCTATATTTTAACAACACATAAGCGTGAAGGTGAGCTTTTTGGCCTGCATTGCATACTGGGAATGACTTGGCTCTTTTTGGAATGTCTCATAAATAAGATCAGGGTTTTTAATCCCGACTGCATATGCAAGATAGAGGAAGTCTTTTGCATATGCATCTTGGAGAAATGAAGACGGAAAATAGAAGATACAAAACATAAAAAAAAAACATGTAAACTTGAAAGAGAAATGAAAGATCTACATTTGCATCATCAAAATATACACAAACTTGAAACAAAAATCCTAAAAGATTGTAAACAAAAACTTACCTCTTCCTTGAGAAATGCAAGGAAAACAACTCTTCCAAATCTTGTAGAAAAAGCTGAAAGAAATCCAAGAGATTTTTGGATTGAGAGAAAAAATCCAAACATGGAAATATATAGGGCAAGAATTTGTTAAATTCTTCCAACTAAATTAATGTACTTCCAATGAGTCACTCAAAGATGGGTGACAAATGTCTACCATGGAGATTTGAAATGCTTACAAACAGCAACAAGAAGAATGTTTCAAACCTTGCAATTAATACTCATGGAGGATTTCAAATGCATATGCAATGGTGATTAAAAACGACGTCATTTGAGGGAGCATGTGTTTTATATTTGTGAAAACATGCATTAAACAAATGCAATGATATTGAAAAACAACGTCTATGAGTTATAGATTTAACACCATACCTCTAAACACCGGTTTCTTGTGCCGAAATGCATTAAACGATCTTGCTTTCACTCGGCCTTGATGCCCTAGACGGGTTTTAAAGTGAGCATTGCATATGTTAGATAGATGATCAAGTCTTGGATGGGTTTTAATTCCCAAACCGCTGCCGCATTATATAGTCATTGGCTTTTGCAAGCATAAAAAAAACGATAATGAAGAAGTGCGACGGGCTTTAGAGAAGCTTTTACATGCTCACGCGAACATCGTTGCCTCTTTGCATCATGTAAATGCCACACAGAATGTCGTCCAAGAATTTTAAAAGAAACTGCGGCCTCTAGTGGTGAAAACGGGCTTTTTACAAGCTTTTGCATATTGTGTGTTTCCTTTAACAAGCTCATAACAAACTTTCTATATCCGATTGCATGTGTTCAAAACATGCTATGAACTTAAAAATCGCCATCTATGGTTTGTTTAAGTCTATTCGCATGTTATTTAAAACATGTAAAGTCAACAAAAAAAATGCCATTATTAGGTAAGAAGATTTTGAAAACATGCATTTCCTTCAAAATCGCCGCCCATGGCTAATGACAAGCTATTTGGGTCTTATTGCGTGTAGAAATTTTTAATGATTTAAAACATGCATGTCTATCAAAAATGCCACCATGGGATTTAGGAGATGAATTACATGTCCAAACTTATCTTTAAATATGCAATCACTTGAAAAATCACCCAATCAATAGGTTTCTCATGATTTTATTTTACATGTAATAGTTTTAATGTAATGTAAAGTGTCTTAAAAAGTCCACCATTACGAAAAACTGTACTTAAATTTCATTGAAATCTCTTGAAATTTTAAAATGGAGTTTAAATTCTATCTTACATGCAAAATGACCTATTTTATTCCATGCAATAAGCAATAAAAAGCCCACTAATGAGAAATTAATTAAAGAACAAGGATATGCAGTCAGGCCAAAAAACCCCACTTGCAGATTGCTTAATGGCTTAATAAATTTAGCTAGACAACTCCGATTGACGCCTAAGATAGCTCAAAACGAGCATAATTCAAAATGCTATAATTCTAGGGCAAAAACAAGACTAAAAAGTAAACACAAAACTAAGAAAAATGAAGAAAAGACTTGAAGGTTACAAAACCAAGTGCTTGTCGGCAGAGAAGAAAGGCTCGTTTCAACAAGCAATAAGGTGATAAGCTTGATGGGAACCTTCAGAAAACAACGCTCTTAAGACGTAAAATCCAAGTCGTATCAATGGATGATTGATCACCTTAGACAAACATCATTAAGGACACCAAACCTTAGAGGAAACACCTACTAATCCATGAGAAAATTGCGTAGGGTTGTCCAATTTTGTGAACACAAAATTGAGGACAACACTCCTGTTGCTAAAGAAAGCACCACCCCTTCAAACAAGGAAGCAAATTCCAAACCTATATTAGGTTTTTGAACACACCAAGAGCTTAGAAGACAAAAATTATGCTTGACTTGCAAAGAACCCTAGGTGCCAGGACATTGTTGCAAGGGGAAAGGACAGATCCATTACATCGAAGTAAGGCCTGACGAAGATGAGGAAAGTCTGACTAGTGACACCAATTCTAAAGGAAAGCCACCAGAGGAACCAAAGAAAAAGAAGTAGGAAATTTTAACAATCTAGAAGGACCCACATCCAGCACCTCTCAATTACAAGGACACATTGATGGAAGAAACATTGAAGTACTCATAGATAGCATTCTTCACATAACTTCATCAATCAAGCTTGGGTCCAGGAGAACGACCTACCTAAACTCCTATGCAACACCATCAAGATCAAACTGGCGAATGGAGAAATTGTGCCTTGTAGCACTATAACTCTCCCTCTCAAACTACAACTTGGAGACTACACCTATGCGGATCAATTCCACATCCTCGGATTAGGAAGTACTGATCTCATACTTGGGCTGCCTTGGACAAAGAATATAGGACCCTTCAAGCAGGATATGAACAAATAGCTGATTAGTTTCCAAGAAGGGAGGAAGAAGCACACTCTCTACGGATTCCAAGCCAAGACTATCACACCTCCTCAAGCACAACTCAAGAATTCCCTAAAAACCTCAAGAATCAGGATTCACCCAAGGATCAAGGTAATCCTCAAAAGTGATGGGACACCTCGGATCTGCATCAACTACAAGAAGAAACCCATAAGAGCAGAAAAATCAAATGCTTGTGGGCTAGCATTTTTGAAGGAGGGGAGACTATGATATCCCACTATTTTTGATCAATAGAAAAAATTGTAAATAAGGGCAAGGCAAATAAAACATACCTTGTCTTGTGTATATACCTGCATTTTTGCACATTAGTTAGTCATCATAAGCATTCCACTCATGTTTCCATAACTGCATTTCATTCATAATGTGCCATCACATACAAACATACTCATGCATACATACATATACTCTATACTATATAGTAATATACATACATATATACATGTGCATTCGTACACACCTGCATGCTTGTATACATACATACATATGTATCACATATATACATGCATTCATGAGCACATCCATATCAGGATACCACACTTCATATCACCATGTTCATGCCAATACATCTCTGCAGCAATTGTTCATATATATCTCTGCCTTATGAGATTGATGAGAATGGCATCATTATCGGTATTATCCATGATCGAGTGTCACTGCCGATCCATGGATGATCACAATAATGATTCATGATTAGTATGAATAATCCATATGATTACTCATAATAATCATGAATGATTGTTATGAGCAATAGTAAGTCTCAGCGATGGCTATTCATTCTCCATCGATACTTGGCTGTTGTGTTAATTATAATAACATACGATTATCCATAATATCGTATGGCTGGCGGTTCATGATAAACTTGCTAATCGCATTTGTTAATCATTAACAAATGGTGATATTAGATAAATGATGGTTGACGACTATTCAATGGGCCTCTTCGGCACTTATATATATCAATGCTGATCGGCTAGCAAGGATATGTACGAGGTTTGATTTTATTAACAAATTCCCTTGTGGATATCGCTCAAGCAGAGCAAACGGTTGCTAGCGCAACCTTCGATACAGTGCAAGCATTATTATTGTATATATCAGAGACAACACCATATACAGGGCATAGTCATATTTGATATATTAGAGATGGCTCTAGAATAACAAATTGCACAATTCATGTAAAGAATATCAGAGACGACATTATCTATCACGTAATGATCCTGTAATTGCAGCATATATTATGTTGTACATCAGAGACGGCTCACAGGGTAATGTGCATATTCCATATCGCTAAACCAGAAACAACCGGTTTATATATACATTGAAATATACATATTGTTCAAACTGCCAAAGTGTACATTGCAGTCATAGACTCGAACCGACCATTGTATTCCATTGTGACATTGGAATTACAGCTGTATATATATTTTCCATTATATAATTCATTGTTAGCATTGCATCTTACATTGCATCGTAGTTCATTAAAACATTTCCATTTTCATAGCATTTAGAATTACCAGTCATACATTGCATTCATTTATAAGCATTTGGAATTACCAATCATACATTGCATTCATTTAAGCATTTGGAATTACCAGTCATATTCATATTTCATAGAATTGTATTCATAATTGTTCACCATAAGTCATATAACTGCGTTCGCACTCATTAGCTCACGTAGTGTCCTAGTATTTTAAATAAGGGACATCACAGTCATAAATCCTTGGATGCTCGGGTGGAATGCCTATGAGAGATCTTCCTTTAGGACCACCCTTAACGCCTGTGGGTTCTGGCCTCACCACTAGGTCGATCTTTTGTTGTAGTGGTTAGGCGTTAGTGGTATTAGAGCTAGGTTTCGAAGTCAAGACCCGCATATCGTGGTGGGCCTATAATGTCCCTATGTGAGAGAGATGTGCCTTGACGACCATGTGTTTGTATGGGGTTGTCACAAATCCGTAGATGCTCGGGTGTAATGCTTACGAGAGACGTGTCCTTGGGCCACCCTTAATGCCTATGGGTTTCACCCTTACTACTAGGCCGATCTTTTGGTGTAGTGGTTGGGCCTCTCCTCTGATGTCGCTGTGTGCAAGAGATGTGCCCTGACGGCCATGTGTTTGTATGCGGTTGTCATAAATCCTCGGATGCTCGGGTGGAACGCCTATGGGAGATGTGCCCCGGGGCCACCCTTAACGCTCGTGGGTTCCACCCTCACTACCAGGCCATTCTGGTGTAGTGGTTTGGCCTTAGTGGTATCGGAGTTGAAGTCTTGAGGTTTGTCCCGCAGAGCGTGGTGGGCTTGTGATGTCCCTCTATGTAGGGGATGTGCCCCTGCAGACATGTGTTTGTATGGGGTTGTCATAAATCCTTGGATGCTCGGGTGGAATGCCTACTGAAGATGTTCCCTGGGGCCACCCTTAACGCCCGTGGGTTACACCCTCACCACCGGGCTAGTCTTTTGGTGTAGTAGTTGGGCCTTACAGAGCCAGGTTTCGATCCTGGGACCTGTGGGTTATGGGCCCACCATGGGCAGTCTTGATATGCATAATTTTTTGCTCGTATTTTCAATAATATTGCAAGAGATGATATGACTATGATTTCTAATAAATTTGAGCAATAAGTAATTCCAAATATATATAGTTTCATGTGGCAATATACCCTTATTATGTGATGGATATTTTTTTACAGTTGTCACTTGAGGGACATATAAAACATTTTCTGAGGATGTTTTTAAAAAGATTATTCTATTTGATCAGAGAAAGAACTTATTGTGGAAGTATTTTAAAGAGGATGTGAAACTTTTTTTTAAAAAAGTTGTGCATAATTTTGATGAACAGATGCGTATAGTGTTGGGACGTGATCGAAGAGGTATAAGGGGATGAGAATGAGTTAACTACACTGATATATATATTGTGTATCAGATCTGAAGAAAGTTGAAGGAGATGTGTACTATTTCTTTTTGAGCTGCTATTACATCTCTGGAATAATAAATGTGTTTCCTGAGCATTTAATGTATTGCTTCTCAATATCTTTATGTTGGAGGATGTTGTATATGTCTTGCTAGTGATATAAGTTCTGTATGTGTTCAGAACAGTTTTTGAATCTTGTATTTGAATTTGTATGTAGTCTAGAGTTGGTGCTTTAGAAAAACTGGGAGTTGGTGCTTAGTGCTCACTCTTGTAATCTGGTTTGGTGCTCATTTTTTAGTGATAGCTTTGCATGTCGTGGTTTATCACCCAAAAGGGTTTTCCATGAGAAATCTTGTGTTGGTGTCTTGATGACTGCTTATTTCATGTTTTTGTGTTTTGAATTTTAAAAGTCTAAAAGTTCTGAAATACTGATTCACCCCCTCCTCCCATTACTTCTTGTGTGCTCTTCAATTGGTATCAGAGCCAGGTTCCTCCTGAAATAGAGCTTAAAAGCTTGGAGGGTGATTTTGTTACCACACAATGAACACTCTTGAAGGTCTAGCTACAAACAAAGCACCAATATTTGATGGCTCCAATTATGCATTTTGGATTGTGCGTATGAAGACCTATGCGATGTCCCTTGGTTTTGATGTTTGGATGAGTATAATAAATGGTTATATAATTCTTGATAATCCTTCAACAGATGTTGATGGAAAAAAGGCTTTTAAAAGCAATGCCAAAGCCATGAATGCAATTTAGTGTGGATTATCAGAGACAAGGTTTGTGAAGGTTATGCACTGTGATACAGCCTGAGAAATGTGGGAGAAAATTTTCTACCTCTAAGGTTTGATGCAAAAGTTTCTACAATTGAGATGGCTGACCTTGAAAAAATGACTGTTGACAAGCTCCATGGTATTCTAACAACCTACACGATGAGAACAAACACTGAGTTCTAATCCGAAAGGGAGACAAACTTCAAAGCTTTGAAGAAAAGTAAAGAGTATGTGTCTACTGAAAGTTCGGATGGAGATTTTGATGGTGAAGTGGTACATTTTGTAAGAAAATTGAAAAAGGGTTCTGGAAAATATAAAAGCAAGCTGCCTCTCAAGTGCTTCAACTGTGGCGAGATGGGACATTTTGCAGCCAAATGTCCATATGAGATGAATGAGGACAGCAGCTTTTAAAATAAATTTGAGTTGAACAAAAAGAAAATACAAGGGAAAAGAGAAAAAGAGCTCAAAATTCAAAAAGGCTCTTCTTTCTAAGGAAGAGAGCTATTGATCAGATGGTAGTGATGAGGAGTCCTTAAATGATGAGATATTATTCATGGCTCTAGAGGAAGCCAATACTGAAGATCAAGAAAATGAAGACTATTTTGATGGAGAATAAGTAGATCTTGAACAATAATTGACAAGTGCTTTGAGTGAAATCAAGAGGCTTAAGAACAAAAAAACAGAATTTAAAGGCGCTGCTACAAGAACAGACTGAAGAGAAATCTAAGAAAACTCAAGCTTTAGAAGATGCAGAAAAACTTATAGTAGACTTTAAGGTGCAAATTGAATAATCAAAACAAGTAGGAGAATAAATCAAAAGTCAGCTTAAGGACCAAATAGAAAACTGTGAAAAACTTGAAGCCGAACTAGTTTCTTTTAGGAAGTTTAATAAATCTTCAACATTGCTGGATAATGAGAAGATAAATCAGACAAGCTCTATGTCTCTAGATGATCTTTTAGGCTCACAGAAACAAACCTCTGATGAGAGTCGAGTTGGTTTTGATTGAGGTCATTGTTCTAAATCTCCTAAAGAAGAGCAACAAAAGACCAGTGCTGATATGTAATGTCCCCATTTTGAGATGACATGGTTGGTGCTTTGGTTTAGCCTAATCTTGGCCATCGTAGGCTAAGTTTGATGGACCAGAGGGTCCCAGTTGGTAGTTCAGTGGGCCAATTCCCTTCTGGGGTTCAGAAGTGTTTAGAATTGCTCTTCGTTTGGGTCAGTTTGGTACACTTGCTATTTATAGTAAGTCATTTATCCAATATTTTAATATTTGGTAGGGCACCTAGATCGGCCTCAGTTGCAGTGATGACCCTTGGC
The DNA here is from genome assembly GCA_018584345.1 of Thuja plicata. NCBI lineage: Eukaryota > Viridiplantae > Streptophyta > Pinopsida > Cupressales > Cupressaceae > Thuja > Thuja plicata. The sequence continues at coordinate 4,375,655 of MU228157.1, read as the reverse complement.
ATCTTTGTTTATCAGGTATTCAAGGATTTACTATTTATAGCAAGTCAGGGGTTGATAGAGATGGACCCTTACTATTTTTAGTAAGGCAGTTGGATGCGTAGTGGAAACATTGGTTGACCTCCTAGTTTTGACAGAATCGAGAAATAATGAGTCTTTTTGGAGTTATGACATTTTAATTATTAATAAGGTAATACACTATTAATAATTAATTAAAAAAAATGTACATCATTGAATGTTATTTGACTTTATTATTAAAAGGGATTATTTAATGATTATAAAGTGCATATGAGGAATATTGTAAAATGCCAATTTAAAGGGAGATATAAGTGATTATTAAAATATACTTTATATTATTTTGTTATGCACCAAATGGAGGGAAACGTAAATGAAATTAAATTGAAATTTAATGAGATGAAGCCAAATACAAATTGAATATTATATAAAAGCTTTTTGAAAAGGGATTGGATTATTCTTGAATCATTCAACACTTGTCTTTCTTGAAGAAGCTTTGCTTTGAGGAAGAAACCTAGGGTTTTGCTGTAATTTTCAACCTTGGAGAACACAGCCTCTCTTCGATTGTGCAAATACTGGTGGCTTTCTTCAGAGGTCCCGTTTGTGCTGAAAAGTAGAGATTTATATCAGATTTTACAAGGGTTAATAATAGATTGGAAGTTATTGAAAACAATTATTACTGAATATCTTAATTGCTGGTGTGAGACATCTTCATTGGCACATGGGAATCATATTGGTGCAAATTTAGAGTATTTATCTCAAGAACTAGCAGGTGTTTCTAAATAGCTGATTGAAGACTTCATTTTCAATGACGTGAGGATTATTCACTTTGCTTTATGACTGCTGCAAACTTTATTCTGGCATCCATCTTTAGAGGGTTTCAAGACATGTTTACCTGTGAGTTCATGAATTGTAACTCCTTGATTTTCTAGGTATTGTCGTTTTAGATTATAGGGGTTATTTTATGAATTGGTTTGTCAATATATTGTGAAAATGCTTAGTGTTTAAGCTGGTATACAAATCTGGAATTTTCAGCTGTGTATTTCTAATGCAATTTCAGTTTGAGTTAAAAAAATATTATTGCAATGTCTCCTATTTTTTCTGCATCAAACAGTTGTATCAAACATTGCCAATATATCACAAACATTTACCAAAACAAACCAAATATGGTAGAAAATTTGTGTTAGCAAGTGTCCACCTGGGGCGGCACATTACAGTTTTATAAGAGCAGTTTCCTGCCATCCTGTTGGGGTTGGAAATTAAAATTCATAGAATTCACACAGTTGATATTTGAGTGACCAACACTCTTGCTTTGTTTCAGTCATGGGAAAATCTAGAGAAGAAATTGAATTGGAAGCTGATATAATTTTTAAAGAATGCCAAATCATGCCAGATAAGTTTAAAAAATTAGATGGTTTTGATGATTTCTTGGAATACTTGCTTGGCTTAAATTTGGAAGTGACTGATACAGTGAAATATATTTGAGGGAAGTATGTGGTAAAAATAGTACAAAGTATATTTGACACTCTTTTAGGGAAACCTATTGAATCAGTTTGTCATAATAAACAACTTAGGTGTGAAGTCTTGAAGTTCTTCGTTTTCGCAAAGAGGTTTGAGGATGACAACAAAAATTCAGCTTTTCACAACAACAGTTTAAACTCTTTGCATTATCATGAGGTAGCATCCATTTCACTTAAGGAACATGCTTCTAGTTTGTTTCCACATGAAGGTACTCAAGATTTGGGTGCTAAAAATGAGATTGGTGATGTTGATTCATGTAATGATGAGTTTGCTTTTTTTTTAATATTAGAGATTGTTTACAAATATCAGCTCCTTTCAAGCAAACACACGAGAAACCATAAGCCAACTAAGAAGACTAAGAGTCACACAAGATGTCCCTACGAGGATTTGAACTAGTGTCTCCACAATGAAAACCCAAAGCTGTAACCAATTGAGCTCAACCCTTGGACATGATGAGTTTGATTTTGCAAATCAGACCTTGGAAAATAAATCATAAAATTCATTGGTTGGCAATGAGTCCCAGGATTGGGTTGTGGATGGACATGCAATTACCTTGGAAGAAGAAGTGTGCAAAGACATTGTCAAATCAATAGCTTCTACTTTGCCTGTTGAGCCATCCTTTGAGGTACATAGCAGCAGTACCTTAGTTGTTGATGTGTGTGCTGATGATTGCACATATGATGCTGTCTATCATGAGGTGAGTGATGTGGATACAACCTCATATCACAATGCAAACTTCGATTCAGAGTGATTGCATGGGAGTTATAAGTTTTAGATTCCTCATCATTTGGTTGGACAACTTAAGGTTAATGACAATATGATTGCCACAACGATAGAGCACTTTGATGTTTCTCGTCAGATGTTGGCTACATTTGGCTGGAGTACTATGTCAGATGAGCATCATGATAGTGGCCCTTCCCTGACAGAGTTTGATGCACTTTGAGAAGCTATTGGAATAATGAAACATAACTACCTATAGTTACTTGCTGATAGGGATTATCTTCTCGAGTGGGATTGCACTTGCTATGATGCACTAAGGGGAAAGGAAGAAGAGGTAGACAAGCTCACTCATAAGCTTGAGGGGACTATGGACTCCTTGTAAAGCGCGTAGTTGGCTCTTCCTGAGTCTCGGTCATAGATTGAGGAGCTTACCGTGGAGTTGAGCATGGCACAGTCTTCACAAGCTACAAATACAATACAGTCTTCTATAGTGGCAGTTGGTGATGATCTAATATCCATGAATTACGGTCGTGAGCAGGTTGAGGATGTGGCTACACCTATCACAGTTACAGGTGTAGTTGATACAGATAGGATGAGTGCATCTATTGAGAGCAGCAGAGAACTTCATGTTGCACCAGGTTCTCCTGTGGTTACATCCACTCCAGGTGTTGTTGGTGACGAGTCAGATGACAGAGCTTATATTCAGAATTGACAGTCAGCCATTGACCGAGGTGGGAGCTTTCTATCGTGACTGCATAGGGAGTACTCATCACTTCTTTTTTGATCCACACATGGAGGATTGGATGATGCATCAGTGTGCATTGACTCCGAGGTTGTACCATCCTTTGTGGGATGGGTACTCGCCATATTCATTAGATGGAAGCAGTAGTTACGAGTATTCGAATACATATTCGGTGGGGAGTTACTTGCAGAGTTAGCACATCCATGGGAGTCTAGCAGGGGTTGGAGATAGTTGTGGTGTTGCAGGCACCTTCCGTGATTTATGTCTCCACATAGCAGATGGATGTGAGTCCCATTAATTGGCTTCACCATTTTTGGCATGGTGAAGTTGAGTTCAAAGTTGAGCAACAAAAGTCTGAGGATGTTCTTCTCTGCAGGTTTCTATTCAGAGTTTGGGATTCTTCCAGTGCATTGGGATTTTAGATAGGGTTCGTAGAGAAGGTTTTGGGTGTGTACATTGGTGTCGAGTATTTACAGTTTTAATTTTGACCCTCATGTGCATGACCTCTTTCAGATGTATAGTTTAGTGGCACATGTGTTAGATAGCGTGTATGATAGTTCACCTTGTGTAGTTTTGGGAAGTAAACTTTGTCAGCCTTCCGAGTTGCTTCCTTTTGAGTTGTTTCCTCCTGCGAGACTAGTGGTTGGTATTGATTTGGTTTTGGTAGGAACTGTCAGTTATTCAAGTGTTAGTGTTACAGGAGCCAGTTGGTATTAGTAGGGACATTACACAATTCTACCGTTGGGATCCGGGTGGACTAGTGTGTTATTTTGTTTCTGAGATTGCTTGGGGACAAGCAATTTTAGAGATGGTAGACTGTAATGTCCCCTTTTTGAGATGACAGGGTTGGTGGTTTGGTTTAGGCTATTATTGGCCCTCGTAGGCTAAGTTTGATGGTTAGAGGGTCCTAGTTGGCAGTTCAGTGGGCCTGTTGGTTCCCAAAACCACAGATTGGAAATCCAAGAGCTTGCCAATTCTCCAATAGGATTCCAAATCAGTTTTGACCAACAAATGGGAATAATCCAAATCCCCCTGCACTTTAGGCTTCGCTACACCTAGGCGGGTAAACCTTCACCTCGAACCTGATCACTTTATTCAAGGCTTTTTTATAGCGAATTTAAGCTTGTGAGTTCTTCGGCTGGCAAAATCCTCAAACTCGATCAATATAAAGTTATATGATTACTTGAAATGATTTAAATTTTTATGTAGTGTTTATCAATAATTGATTGAATGATTGCAAGAAGGAAGTATATAGATTTCTGACTTCAACAATAAATCCAAATAATTGAACTTCAGTGATTTAAAAGACCAGTGCCTTCGCTTATTCGAGCAATAGAGTCTGTCACGACAAGATTTGAGATATAACCTTCAAAGGACAATTTAAATATCATCAACCACTCTAATATGCAGATTACAAACTATCTAGTATATATACGTAACTTAGAATTATTTTGAACGGATTTTAACTTCTTGAAGACCAATCAAAACAAAAATAAGGAATTTACATATAGTTCACTTTATCTCTGATCTTCGAATTCTAAGTACTAAAAGATAACGTTTAATCTTGTGATATATAAGAGTAATCTACCAATTATCTTGGTAACTTCAAAAGATCGATCTTGCCTGAGAACCTGATCTCTTGAAAATAAACAAAAAAGAATCTTTTATTTATTATTAAAATATAATATTTGAATTTATATTAAAGCCATGCTTTAATATTTTTACACTCCTTTTACAAATGTTTTAACTCTCCTCTCTAAATATCTTTCTTCAAAATATGTCACCTCTCTCAAATAAAATGGTTCATATTTATATCCCATTTATTTGAGGACGTGACTTTTCAAAGTCAAGAGTCATGTTATTTAAAAATACATAATCGCACCTCAATAATGTAGATTCCTTAATTAATCTTAATTTTTTGCTTTTTAATATCACTAAATCTTTCCATACGTGTACAAATTTCTGAATGGGATGATTGCTTTTATTTTAGTGGAACACATCTACACATATTGGAATATCATTACCCCGCCTCTCTTATGCTATGATTATCGTTATGAATTAATTTTATTGGGCCTCCCTTATTTTAAAATATGGCCGCACCAATAAGTGTATGCGCTCCAAATAGTCTTATTGCGTTGTCTCCAGATTGATTTTGCGGGCACATGGATGGTGATGTGGCATATCCGAGTTCGTTTTGACGATGTATCCATGCTTAAAATCCCCGCCAAGGCTCATGATACAGGCTTCTCATTGTATTTATCTCTTCCAGAATCGTCAATGCCGTCTACTGTCCTGCGAAGAGGATTTATGCCTTCTGAGAGTAACATGTGCCTTCCATGCAAACAGTGCATTGTTTTATTGGCATGTCTCATTGTCTTCAAGCAAGTCGAATTAATTAAGGGTCTTGCTTTGTTTTGTCGTTCCTTGTCTACTGTAGGTGATTCTTCGTAGACCACCATAAATGATAGCCAGACTTTGGTTGGCGGTTTTTCAAATGCACGATGATAAAGACTCGTTCTTTTGTAAAAATTGTTTATCTTCCAAAGTCCATGATGACTTGTGTCTGCTGCTCGAACAGCTCCAATACCATCAATTGAAAGTCTACAAACTTGTTTTTCTCATCTTTTGTCTTGTATATTGTTGTCTTCTCCAAGGCTTGAATTATGTATATTATGCATGGTCTGATGCCCAATCACTGTTATGCAGAACAAATAGTCTGATGTTTTTCCCATAAATACACCAGAAAATATGTTGGTCACTTCCAGATTTCACATGCTTCACCAAGGCTCACTCCAATTTTAAAAACTGTGCTGTCTTCAAGTCGGGTAGAGGGATGCTGATACCTCTAATTAGATACATCAAATTAATAATGTACATGATGTTTATAAAAGCCAGCACAAGTTTCACAACCATTGTAACTTATAACCTGCACCAAGTGTAGTATCCCTGTACCAGGAGGATCATATTAAAAAGCAATTTTTCATACTTTTCTGTAAAAGGCATTATTGTTGCTCTTGAATATTTTCATTGCTTCTTTTGAGTATTTGCTCTTTTGTCCCTAAATAGTCTCAGTTATAGTCAATTTGTGGCCTGAATATGCTTTAAGGTTCAACACACTTTCTGAGTAATACTTGAATTTGAATAACTATACGTATGGCAGGAGCATCCTTGATAAACTGTATACACTGCTCATTCATTCCTCATGAATCTGGCATATATAGTGATGAAATAGTTATCAATAAACTTCCATTTATCACCCTGCTGTAATTGCCTGTATGTTTCTGATTGAATACTCTATCGTTCATTATGCATAGTTGTGATACAAGAACTACATCATCTCTAGTCCTCCTTTTGACAGTAATATTGACATTTGTGATCTGACCCATTAATAGCATTATACAATCACAAGTCTTCAACATTCTTTTGATTAGTATATTGTTTTAATATAAGTAGTGGGTAAGTTTTGAAAATTCTCCTTTGGCATGATATTTGGGACTCTAAAATTTTGCCAAATTTTAGAGTTCCATCAGGGCCAACTCCCTTCCAGAGGTCAGAAGTGTTCGGGATTGCTCTTTGTTTGGGTCAGTTTGGTACACTTACTATTTATAGTAAGTCATTTATCCAACATTTCTATGTTTGGCAGGGCACTTGGACCAGCCTTAGTTGCAGTGATGACCCTTGGCATCTTTGTTGATCAGGTATTCAAGGATTTACTAATTATAGCAGGTCAGGGGTTGATAGAGATGGATGCTTACTATTTCTAGTAAGGCAGTTGGATGCGCAGTGGAAACACTGGTTGACCTTCTGGTTTTGACAGAATCAATAAATAATGAGTATTTTTAAAGTTATGACATTATAATTATTAATAAAGTAATACTTTATTAAAAAAAGTGCACATCATTAAATGTTATTTGATTTTATTATTAAAATGGATTATTTAATGATTGTAAAGTCGAATTATAAAGTGCATATGATGAATAATGTAAAGTGCCAATTTAAAGGGAGATATAAGTGATTATTAAAATATACTTTATATTATTTTGTTGTGCACCAAATGGAGGGAAAAGTAAATGAAATTAAAATGAAATTTAATGAGATGAAGCCAAATACAAATCAAATATATAAAGGCTTTTTGAAATGGGATTGGATTATTCTTGAATCATTCAACACTTGTCTTTCCCTAATCAAAGGTCCCGTTTGTGCTTAAAAGTGGAGATTTATGTCAGATTTTACAAGGGTTTAATTGTAGATTGGAAGTTATTGAAAATAATTATTATTGATGTCTTTATTGCTGGTGTGAGACATCTTCATTGGCATGTGGGAACCATATTGGTGCAGATTTAGAGTATTTATCTCCAGAACTAGCGGGGGTTTTTAAATCGCTGATCGAAGACTCCATTTTCAGTGGCGTGAGGATTATTCTTTCTACTGTATGACTGCTACAAACTTTATACTTTATTCTGGCATCCATCTTTAGAGGGATTCAAGGCATGTTTACTTGTGAATTCATGAATTGCAACTCCTTGATTTTCTGGGTATTGTTGTTTTAGATAAGAGAGGTTATGTTATGAATTGGGTTGGCAATATATATTGAAAATACTGAGTATTTAAGCTGATATAAAAATTTGGAATTTTCAGCTGTGTATTCCCAATGCAATTTCAGTTTGAGTTAAAACATTATTATTGTAACATCTCCTGTTTTTTTTTGCATTAAATGGTTGTATCAAACATCGCCAATATATCACAAACATTTAACAAAAAAAACCAAACAAGGCAGAAAATTTGTGTTAGCAAGTGTCCACCTGGGGTGGGACATTACATGATGATACAAGAGACTCATCATCAAAAATCAGAAATAGTGGTTTCAAAAGGTCTCCTATTTCTAGACATGCTCATATGACCAGGTTTAACAATTTTTATTTTTATGGTTATTGTTTTACTTGTAAGTTGTAACTACTATGGTCACAAAGCCATAAATTGTAGAATGGTTGCTAGAAGAGATTTCATATTTGTGAATAGGAATTCACTTACTCATTTGAGAAACAACAACGTTATTTGTTACAAATGCAATAACATTGGTCATACTGCAAGATATTGTGAAAGTGTCATGGCAGATTTTTCTAAGAAGGTTGAGACAAAGGACAAGGCAAAGGAGAGTACTAAAGTTTGGAGAAAGAAGGAGAAACAGATTACTGAAGAGTCCTTGATTGTGTAAACAACCTTCCTTGCAGAAAATGAGAAGGACATTTGGTATGTTGATAGTAGCTGCTCCAGGCATATGACTGGGGATAAAAGAAAGTTTCTGACTACCAGAAGATGGATGGAGGTAAAATTATATTCGGTTGTAATTCATCTGGAAAAATAAGAGGTAAAGGTACACTTGTTTTAGATGGTAAGACAAAAATTGAGAATGTTTTGTATGTATAGGGTTTGAACCACAATTTATTGAGTGTGAGTCAATTATGTGGCCAAGGACATAGCTTGGTTTTCTATTGAGATTGTTGCAAAATCATTAAAAATGGTGTTCACATTGTTGATGCTGGTAGGGCAGCTAATAATTTGTATATTCTTGATGATGTTAAGAGTGATAAGTGTTGTTTGAGTCATCTAGGTGAAGCTTGGCTATGGCATAGAAGGTTTGGTCACATGAATTTTGATAGTCTTATTTAGATAAGCAAAAAGAATGTTGTTAGAGATATGCCACAACTTACTAAGCCTTCAGATATTGTGTGTAAAGAGTGTCAACTTGGCAAACAAACAAGGAAGAGCTTCAAGTCAAAGGAGCATCCAAGCACGAAACCTCTTGAGCTAATACACATTGATTTGTGTGGTCCTACAAGAATGACATTTATGTAATGTCAGAAGTATTTTATCCTCTTGATTGATGATTATTCATGTATCACTTGGGTTAGTTTTTTGAAGGAGAAATCAGAGGCTCTTGAAAAGTTCAAGGGTTTTAAAGCCTTAGTTGAAAATGAGAAAGGTCTGAAAATCAAATGCCTATGTTTAAACAATGGAGATGAGTTTATCTCTAATGACTTAATAAGTTTTTGTGAGAAACATGGAATTAAAAGACAATATTCAGCTGCTAGAACACAACCAAAATGGTGTTGTTGAGAGGAAGAATAGATCAGTCCAAGAAATGGCTCGAAGCATGATGAGTGAGTTTAAGGTGGTGATACTTTTTGGAGAGAAGCAATCCACACTATTGTTTATATTCAGAATGGAGGGCTGATTAGAGCAAAGCATGACAAAACACCTTATAAATTGTAGAATGGTAAGGCAGCCTTAGTTAAGTATTTTAAAGTTTTTGGCAGTCGTTGTTACATTAAGAGGGATGAAGATAATCTTGGTAAGTTTGATCCTAGAGCTGATGAAGCTTCCTTTTTAGGATATTCTTCTAAAACTAAAGCCTATAAATGTTTTAATAAAAGGTTGCATAAGATTGTTGACAGTGCTAATGTGAAAGTTCACGAGATTTCTAACACTAGTGATAAGATGGCAAATTGTGATGATAGCACTCAAAGAGATGAAGTGGAAGGTGCTGTCCAACAATCTTCTTCACATGTACAAGCTGGGACAGCAAGTGGAAGTCCTGAAAAATTGTCTAAAAATGTTCAAAATAGAGCAGTTGATAGTAGATACACATCTTGATACTGAGACAACAGATAATCAGTTAGGGACAGCAGATGAAACCACTGAAAATGCATCTAATTTTGGTCAAGTTAAGACCACATTTAGAACATCTTTGAAGACTCCTTCCAAATTTTTTCAAAAGAATCATCCTGCTAAATAGATTTTGCAAGAGGACAGACCTAGAGCTTCAAGAAGAAATGTAAATTACTGTGAGGATGAAGACATCTCTTTGTTGCCCATGATTGAGCCTAAGAATTTTGAAGAGGCCGCTGAAGATAAACGCTGGGTGGCTGCCATGAAAAAAGAGTTAGATCAGATCCAAAAGAGTGGAACTTGTGAACTTGTTCCTAGGCCCAAAGACAAGAATATGATAGGCCAAAAATGGGTCTACAAAAACAAATTGAATGAAGATGGCCAAGTGGTAAGAAACAAGACGAGACTTGTGTGCAAAGGCTAAGCACAGGTAAAAGGTATTGACTTTGATGAAACGTATGCTCCTATTGCACATTTAGAAGCAATTAGAATGTTCCTAGCCTTTGCTTCTTTTAAAGATTTAAAGATTTTTCAAATGGATGTTATGTCTGCTTTTCTAAATGATAGCTACCTACAGTAGCAAGGATTCATAAGAGGAGTAGAGAACAACAACCTATATGTTAAAGAAGGTAAACATATGCTAATTATTGTTGTTTATGTTGATGATCTAATTTTTGGAAGTGATTGTGAAGAAATGTGTCAAGTTTTTGCTACAAATATGAAGATGGAGTTTGAAATGTCCATGTTGGGTTAGTTATCTTTCTTCCCTGGCTTATAAATTCATCAATCAGGTAATGTTATTTTTATCTCTCAAACAAAGTATATTAGAGAGATGTTGAAAAGGTTTAGAATGGAGGATTGTAATCCTATAAGCACTCCTATGGTAACAGGATGTAAGTTAAGATGACGAGTCTTCTGATGCTAGCCAAACATTATATAGGTCTATGATAGGAAGTTTGTTATATGTTACAACCACTAGACCTGATATTATGCAAGTTGTTGGTTGTGTTGCTAGATTTCAAGCTTCTCCTAAGGACACTCATGTTAAAGCAGTTATGAGGATCTTCAAGTATCTTAAGGGTACTATGGATTATGGGTTATGGTATCCTCAAGGTAATGATTTTACACTTAGCTTATACAAATATAGATTGGGGTGGTTCAGTTAATGATAGAAAGAGCATGAGTGGAGGTGCTTTCATTCTAGATGGTTGTCTTGTTTCATGGTTAAGTAAAAAACAGGCTTCAATTTCATTGTCTACAGCTGAAGTTGAGCATATTGTTACAGTGTCTTGTTGTACATAGGTTTTTTGGATGAAACAAACACTGAAGGACATCAAGGTAAAGTATGATCAGTGTATATGTATCCTTTGTGACAATATGAGTGCAGTTAACATTTCTAAGAATCCTGTTATGCACTCTAGAACTAAGCATATTCCTATTAAATACCATTTTTTCGAGAACAAGTTAGTAATCAGAAAGTTAAATTGGAATATGTTTCTACTAAAGAGCAAATTGCAAATGTGTTTACTAGGCCCTTACCAAAGGAAATGTTTGAATTGTTGAGACAAAAGTTGGGAGTGATTTCACTCCACCATTGAAAAACTATTCTATCTCAGGGGGAGTGTTTATTGTTACATTTTATACCCCATTTCAGTTATGCAGATTGATTTCATATTGCTTTCAGTTATGCAGATTTGGTTTAGTCATTGATGTTAAAGGGGGAGTAGTAAGTCAAGGGGAGAAGCATTGGTAAGTTAGGGGCAACAAGATTGGGTCCGTTTATTTCAGAACAACTTTTTATTTCAGTTTGGTTTCAGATAGGTTGCCATCAATGACAAAGGGGGATATTGTTGAATATATTGTCATTGATGTCAAAGGTTAATGATCAAGCTCATATCAATTTCAGAAGATCACTCCGTGTTTTAGAATTTTTGGTGAAGCTGCTTGCTTGGTCGGTTGACGTGCTACAGCTGCTTGATGAGCTTGAGCTGCTTGACATGCTTGACATGCTTGAAGTGCTTAAGCTACTTGAGTTGCTTGGCATGCTTAAGCTGGTTTTGTGTCTGCATCTGCTTCTTGCTTGTCTTTTTCACATGCCAAATCATATTCCTTGCCAAGTTAGATGTGCCATGTCCTTGTTTGAGTTAAAAAGGGGTATTCAAAGGTGCCACAACTTATTTGATTTAGTGGAACTAATTTCCATACACTTTTAAATGTTGATGGTTGAAGACTTTATTGCCAAGTAATATTTTACTATCCTTAAAGACCAAAGCCACATGGATATTAATTTTTGAGATATATCCAAAGCTGTGTAATACTTGAAGACCAAGCCGCATGCATACAAACTTGAGTTATCTTCTCTCATAATGTTTGAAATTTATCAAAAACATGGTGTGGCTTGGTACATCTGTTACCAGCTATCATTTCTTGAAATTCCAATAAGGAGGTAGTGTTAAAAGGAAAACGTGTTTGATCTAGATTGTTGTGCTGGATGTTTCTTTTGAGGGAATTGCGTTTATTATCTCTACTGTGGATGTTGTTAATAAGTGTTGTGCATTATATTTTTCTTATATAGTCCGTTATAAGATAGAGCTACCATTTTTCTTATGGTTAAAAACGAATTGTTTTGATGAGGCTGTTCATGCTACAAGTTTTCCTTGTGTGGCAGGTGCCGTTTCACAAAAGCTGGGCATTCTTTTATCGTGTGCTCAATAAAATTTTTTGGGCGTTGGTGATTATGAAACTATAACTGGGTGTTTTGAAAAAGACTGTGTGTATGCATTAGAATTAGGTGGAGTAAACTAAATTTTTTGGCAACTAGTGTTAGTTTCGTGTGGCAATATACACTTATTATGCGCTAGAATTTTGTTGACAATCATTACTTTTGGGACATACAAAACATTTGTTGAGGATGATTTTAAAAAGATTATTCTATTTGATTAGAGAAAGAACATATTGTGGTAGTATTTTGGAGAGAATGTGGAAGTTAAAAAAAAAACAAAAACTATGCATTATTTTGATGAGCAAATGCATTTAGTGTGGGAGATGTGATTGAAGAGGTATAAGGGGATGAGAATGAGTTAACTGTGCTGATATGTATACTGTGTATGAGATTAAAAAAAGGTAGAAGGAGATGTGTACTATTTGTTTTAGAGCTGCTATTACATCTCTAGAATGATAAATGTGTTTCCCGAGCATTTAATGCACTGCTTCTCAATATCTTTGTCGGAGGATGTTGTATATTTCTTGCTAGTGATAGATGTTCTGTATGTATTCAGAAGAATTTTGAATCTTGTATTTGAATGTATACAGTCTGGAGTTGGTGCTATCTGTGAGTTGGTGCTCACTCTTGTAATTTGGGTTTGTGGCCATTTTTTTAGTGAAAGCTTTGCATTTCGTGGTTTGTCACCCAAAAGGGGTTTCCACGAGAAATCTGGTGGTGTTTTGATGATTGCTTATTTCATATTTTGTGTTTTGAATTTTAAAAGCCTAAAAGTTCTCAAATACTGATTCACACCCCCCGGTATTTCTTGTGTGCTCTTCAGACCATCAATTAAGGAATAATATTAAGCTTCAATTCGATGTGTCTGGGTCAGCAAGAGCTAGATGGCTGGGAATGACTAAGACAACAAGTATAACTTCAAGCTCCTTCACACAACTACTTCCCAAAATCTTCTATGAAGTTCAAACTATCAAACCAGAAATATGAACCTTTGATGTGTGTTTGTTACCTAAATGCAAGCACCAATTGAATCCCCATACTGTATCTTTCAACAATGTGTTGCTAATGAGGGATTTCATCCTCACAAACCCTTCAAGATGAACTCTCCAAACAATTCTCTATTTACCAATTCAATCTAGCATACCAAATGAACTCCACAAGTTTTCCTATATAATATTCTTAATAGGTTCCACTCTTTTCACCAATCCATGTGGGATAAAAAAAATCACCTTTTTGGTCTCCCAAACAGTAAAGGTCTCACTCTTTTAAAAAATATTAATTTTCTTCTCTTACTTAGGATGTCAAATGACCCCTTTTTAAAAACAATGTTGTGCTATTAGGCCAAGGGGTATAAGTCACTTAAGTCACAAAGTGACAATATAAGAGACTTAGGTAACTAAAAATCAAAATATTTTTCTTTTTAATATAATTAAACTTCACCCAACATCCAAGAATGACATATTTCACTGCTAGGGAAATAGAGGCCGGCCAAACTACGAAAAATAGACCCTAAAAATAGAAAATGCTAAATATAATGTGCCTAAACACCAAACTGGCCCAATTTGAGACACCAAGACTTACTATAAATAGCAAGTGCTAAAATTGGCCACTGCTAAAAATAGAAATTCTTGGATAAGTCCGAAATCACTCCAAAAGGTGTCGTTCATGTCCATTAATCCATCTGAACTCACTGGTTCATCAAAACCCCGCAAAAGCCAATACCAATTGCACTATGAGAGAATTGTGAATATGGGGACATTACAATCCACCCTTTCCAAAGATTGCTTGTCCTCAAGCAATGCCAATGCAATCCACAATCAACTGACTGATCCATACTGAAACCATGAATGATCCTAGGGTCCCAAGTCAACCTAGGAAAATTGCAGCGATGGGTATTGTAGACATTGCCTGTAATGAGCCTGCCTGGCTCTAACCCTCAATTTGACTGCAAGAAATTCTTAAAGTCTGGAATTCTAATTTCTTTTAATTTTTTCAGCAATACATATATAGTTTCTTGTGTTTTCCAAACAATTGAAATGCATCATGAACAACTTAACTCAAATAGCTATACATATTCCATTCGAAATCTATAATTCACCTTTCCACTCTAATTGAAAAGTCTTTGCAATATGTAACAATTACATTCATGAAAGAAATCATTAAATTAAATAAAAACCTGCAAATGCTCTCCACGCTTTCATACTAACTGGCTGCAGCCCGAACAAGTGATAGCGGCTGCTAAGTTGACTGGCCGCGGCTGAAGAAGAGAGGATGACTGCCAATAATAACTGTCCAAGCCCAACAATGAGCTAATATCAAACCCTTACTCAATACAAATTCACTCCTCATTAATCACACTCTCAACCTCTGAATGTAGCCAAAGCTGATGCACAACTCGCTGGAATATTTCACCAACTCAAGGTGCTGATTACTGTAAAGAATTCACAATTCTTTCAGCATACAAATACTTAAACCCTTGAACTTCTCCCAAACTTGAACCATATTTTTTCATGAATGAATGAATAGCATAATCAATATTACATTCGATTTCTTCTCCATGTCTTTTATAATCTCTCCACAAGAAATCGAACCCTAGCTTCTTAATCACACATTTCACTTACATAAAGACTGCTTTATGCGCACATTTGAAAAATAATAAAATATTATATTTCTTTCCAGTTTAATGATGAAAAGAGACCCTTTCATTAAAATAACAATATTCTGACACATAAGGTCCCTGTTTTATGAGCTTAGTATTTAAAACTTCTCAACTCCAATGAGCTATAACACTAAGATGCCCAAAATACAATCCCAATAAAAATACCAACCTTAGCCAATTTAATTAAATAATAATCATAATTCACCCGTCTTGCGAAAACAACTGAGGAAGCATCAAAATCAAAATCTAACAGCACAGGAGTGTTCCTGATGATGAAATATGATGAATGAACCTGATGGGGTGACTTACTAAAAATAGACGCTCCCTCTAAGAATCTTGGAGCCCAAACCGGAAGCCGGAAATAAAATCTGAGAGCATCATATAACTCCTCTAAATCATCTGAGCTCCGTGGAACCAACTGTTGACTTACTATAAATAGTAAGTCCCTCAAAACGGGCCACAACCCACAACAAGGTCCTCTAATCACCAGTATTTGCCTACAAGGACCCAATGATAGGCTAAATCCACTAACTCCAATGCTCGCTCAAAATGGGGACATTACAATTCTCCCTTCCTGGAATTGCTTGTCTCCAAGCAATCTCAGAAAACAAAACACAGAAGTCCACCCGGATCCCAAGGATAGAATGGTGTAATGTCCCTGTGATCACTTGCAAACTCCTGTGATGAAATCACCATCCACTGAGCTAACCAAAACACACTGTCATTATGCCAACCATAACTATCCACACAATCTGCAGTGCCAAACCTGTCACTACCTGGATCCCAGTAGAGATGAAACTCACAACCATCCATAACAAGGAATAATGGATATCCAATACCATCTAAAAGATCAGAAATCCCTGCACACGCTGCCAATCTGCTCTGTGTATGAAGCCCATCTATGCAACAGGGACAAGTACTCCCATAACCTAGATATCAATCTTCTGTAAAACCATCCTGGATGTACTGACCCTACAAGACCCCTCCTGCTAACTTGCAGTAACCAACCCCATCAATTGCGGACGGAGAAAACCCATCCCAAAAAGAATGGTATAAACCTAGAGACAACCCACACCGACACGCAAACAAGTCCTCAACCGGTGGGTCAAAAGAGAAATGATGAACACTCCTCACTATGTAATCATTGTGAAAAGCTCCAATCCTTGTTAGAGGCTCATCAAAATCAGACCGCAAATCAAGAGATGGCTCCAATCTCTGACTCTGAACAACTGACTGGGCAGGATCCTGGATAACCCTCTCAGCAAACCCAATCACAAAATCACGATGAGGAAGCATTGTAGTCAAGGTATCTACAATCTTCCCCACTAACATCTGAATACTGCGAGAACCCCGAATGAGTGTACCCATAGAAGCTCCAAAAGGTCTCTCCTGTAAAACCAGACTCTCAAGCAAATACTCCATAAACGACTCCGTGCAGTAGAAGTTATAAGAAGCAGCATCAACCTGCTCCCCTGCAATCCACAACTGATCCCTCTGAACCTGCGGCACTACCAACTACCTATCACTATCAGCTGTATGAAAAAGGGGGATAGATTTGCTTCAAACAGAAGAAAACAAATCATCATGAGAACTAGCCTCCAAACTAGATGATACCCTGTCCGTGTCCTGGGAATCAAAGGGAGTGGTGTCAGCAACTGGCACACAACTCTCAGACAAACCCACACGGGCTACCACATGACTCTCAACAACTTGCTCTGTATCATCTGTCATTGTGCTAACAACTAGAGAACCAGATACCACAAAACTCTCTCTATTGTTCTCCATTGATGCACTAACCTCCTCTCCATCTACTGCATCCGTCTCAAGGATGGATGTACCTGTGTCCCCAACACATCCATCACTACCTACTGTGGAAGCTGACTCACCACCAACCACTACTATATGTAACTGCACTGGATCTATGGCTGCCAAAGACTGTATCCGTTCCAACTCCACAGTCACCTCTCATAAACATCCCTGCGACTAGAGAGCAAACTGAGTGCCCTCTAAACCTCAGAAGTCGCTATCAGCTCCTGAGTAAGCTCACTTACCTCCTCCTCTCTGTCCAACAGTGCCTCATATGCAATACTCCCCCACTCAACTAGGTAATCTCAGTCGGCTACAAACTGTACATAGTTCTGTCACAAAATCCTGACAGCCTCCCACAAGGAATGAATTTCTATTAGGGAAAGGTAACTACTACCGTGCTCATCTGTCATAGGAGCACCCCAGCCATAAACAACCAACAACTGACGAGCGGCATCGAAATGCTCGAGAGTAGAAGTAATGTCTCTCTCACCGACTCTCAACTGGCTAGTCATATGATGACTTTGCACAACGGGTCTCCTATGTACAATTTCAACTGCATTGTCCATACTATGGAAGGAAGTTGTATCCAACAAACTCCCCTTAAGATCACCGTATCTCTGTGTACTGTCATCCGAGCACACATCTACAAACTGAGTAGTGAAATCAGACTCATCCTCATCTACCCCCGAGGAAGTTGCTGCTGAATCTGACTCATCACAATCCTCAGCTATGTAATGTCCCCGTTTTTTAGGCACATGGGGTTAGCTTATTTTGGTGACCCTCGTAGGCTAATCGGGATGTTGGAGGGCGTCGTGTGGCAGAGCCAGTGGTCAGTTTCCACTCTGGAGGTTTGTGATGCCAAGATTGCTCTTCATTTGAGTTGGATTGACAGACTTACTATTTATAGTAAGTGCTTAGTTTGGGTGATCGTCATGGTTGCTATTTTTAGTAGGGCCCCTGTGCATTGGTATCAGTGGAGGTGTGGATTCATTTGCAAAGTTTCCAATTTGAGGGACTTACTATTTATAGTAATTCTATTTTTGGCAGTGTCTATTTGTGTTAGGGCAGTATGGCGTCTGGCTTAGGCAGTGAACTCTGGCATTTGTGAATCACATTCGGAGGAATTTATAAGCTTTTTGTTAATTAGTGATTATTGATTAAGTGTTAATTAATAATTTAATGAGCTTATTATATCATTGCCAAGTTATTAAATGTTAATTTAATAAAGTTCACTTTGGCGCCAATATAAGGAGGGATAATAATTAAATATTATTATTCATAGTTACACTTTGCATTCAAGAAATAATTGTTTAAGTTATGTGAAGTGTAATGGAGAAGCTGCAATTCGAAGGATTGAAAAAGTATTAAATAGCCATCTTTTGGAGAATTCGACATCTCTTGGCTTTATTGTTTTTTCTATTTGGTGAAGTTGTTCGAAAGGATGGATTCAAGGGTTTGACGAATGATAAATTCTTCCAGGAATTTGGCATTTAAAGTGTTGAGAGATACACTGAATTTGTCTTAGAGGGCGGCTCATCTCATAGTCCCGTTTTGTGCCTAAACAGTGTTTAGTTTGTTGAGAGGGTTTCAACGTTCTCCTTCAGAAGTGTTGGCTGTAGGTAAAATGATTTGGCGTTGCTGATTGCAGCCTACAGGAAGGTTGGCGTTTGGAAATTAGTGAGCTGTCATGAGACTACAGTCAGCGGCCAGTGATTAGGAGCTGCGTTTTTTGTTTATGGAGGCAGCAATTGGAATAATGGTGTCACGTGGTTGCCTATTTGATTGAGTTGCGGCCAGCATAGTGAGACGTGTGCAGGGAAGTCAGGTTCCAACTTTAATTAATTCCCTTGCCATGATTGTAACATTTCATATTTAGATTTAGATGGTTTCATAATTGAATTCAATAAGAGATTTTCAGAGTCAAGCAGTTTATGATTTCCAGTAGTTATTTTAAATTAATTTGTTACTTGTATTGCAAATTCAAAATAAATAAAAATTTGCAAGTAAATTGAAGGTTAGAGCCAGACAGGCTCTTTACAGTGGTTTTAGAGCGGTTTCTTGCCATCCTGTGAGGGTGGAATTTATTGGGCTTAATTGTTTGATTTGAGTGTTCAACACTTTAGTTATTATTCTAGTCATGGACAGATATAGGAAATCTGGAAAACATGGAAACCAGTTAGACAATTTATCCGAGTTAAGAAAGCAAACAAATGCCTTAGATAGGGATATAGAGAAATGAAGACAAACACTGGAAAGATTAAATGCACCACTTTTAAATACAACAACTGTCGATAGGGCAACAAATTATTTGGTTTCTTTGATCAATAGGTCCTCTTCACAGAGAAGATATTAGGAGAGACGTGAGTTGTTTATAGGTGAGACATCCAGAGATCTCCATGATGAGTTTTCAGCAGCTACTGATTTTGGTGGAGATGTTCTTGTACTTAGTGGACTGGCCACTAGTCCTATTTGCACACTTGAGGATGGAGATTCTTTACAGGGACATGTGGATGTTGCTTACTTGTTGGCAGATAGTGGCATTGAGTTTCAACATCCCGAGCCTACCAGTTTTAGTGACACGGATCAAGTTGGTGACATGTCTACTACCATTGATGGCAGTCTTGCATCATTTGGTAGGAGTATAAGCGATACAGGGTCTGATTTTTGGTGCAGGAGCACCTTAAGGTCTCAAGGAAGATCTTTGTCAAATTTTGGCTTGTAGGTGGTTCTAGCCAACTACCAAGGTAATAAGGACTAATGATAAAGTCCCAAGTTTGTTGTGATGTGTGTTTTTAGGTAAGAGTCTTGTGAGTCATGTTTTTGGTTAGATCAAATAGGTTCTAGTGCTAAGTACTAGAATAGTCAAAGTTGGTCAAACATTGACCAAGACCCCAAATTGAAGGGAACGCTTTTATTTTGTGGTTTCTAAGTGTTTTAGGATCCAATGGAGTGATTCTAGGTTGAGTTGTGCAAGTTAGGATAGTGGAAAGTCAATATTGCAAAAGTTGTAAACAGTTGCTCATGACTACTTTTGCAACTTTGCAAAGTTGTCATGACAACATTTCCTAAAATTGTGGAAATAGCTTTTAATGTGTTCAAATCCTGACCTTAGGGTTTGAGCACGTAGGGATAACATATATAAGGTTAGACAAACCCTAAAATGGGGGTTGGTTGTCAATTTGTAAGGATTGAATAGAAGGAAGCACTGAATTCTGTGTGACAGAGTTACTTTTGCCATCATCTAGACCTTTAATGGATTGAATGGACTAATGTAATGCATTGAGATTTTAGCTCTTGTTGTGTAGTTAATCTTTGTGGAATCAATTTAAGAGTTTGGTACATTTCCTTATTGTTTTGCAAATTCTTTAAGTTCTTCTGGTTCGCTGTCCAGTCCAGAGGGAATCATGTAAATATGGCTCCTTCTTGAGTTCTCGTGGTTGAAACTCAATGGCCACTTGGAATCAAGGACACTTTTTAAATAGTGTAAATATGGATTTTGGAGTCTTTGTGTGCTGGGGAGCTATTTATTCAAGCAGGCCCTAGGCGAGTACAGTGGTATTCTGGCTAGGAGTCTGTACAGTGCAGAGGCAAGAAGACTTGCTTGATGGATTGGTTTGTGCGAATAACGAAGTGGAGAGTGTAGGGGCATGTATCAAGGATATCTGTTGAAGAGGAGTGCTTAGGAGTTCAGGTGAGCACCTTGGGATCAAAAAGAAACCAGACTGTCATACATGCCCTAGAAACCCTTAAAAATAGGGGTTTGTTTAAAGTCCAGTGTACAGACACTTTGGGAACTTAAAACCTAGAAAATCTTGAAGCTTAGGATGACCATATAGAGAATCCACAGTCAGTTTGATGGGTTATTAAGGATAGTTGGGAAGAAATCCAAGTTTTCAGTTTCTAGAAGGCCTAATTGGGCTAAAAAGGCTATAAGGCCTAAAACAAGAAACTAGTGAACTCGATGGAGAAACTTTGAAAGAATCCATCAGAAGGGGTCAAAATTGATTGAAAGTAAAGGGAATACCTTTTCCTATTGCCAAGAGCCATATGGTAGCATAGTTGCCTGATTGAGCATCTAGGTGCATAGTGGATTTGAGTAGGTATGAAGAGAGTTTGAAGTTGGAGAGGTCTAAAGGGAATAGGGGAACCTTAGAAGTGTCCTCTGATTAGGGTAGAGATAAGTACCCTAAGAAGACCAAAGAGAAGGTCTTGAGAAGAGCAAGAGTGCTCTTCTGAGTTAGATCTCCCCATCAAAGTGGTATCAGAGCCATTGAAACGCTTGGGAAGTGAATTGTGTATGACAGAATGAAGTGAGTCAATTGGAGAAAGCACCATGGTGACCAATGCAGAGTTGGCAAGAGACTTGTCAGAACAACAAGTCAAGAATAGATTTCTAGAAGAAGCTATGGAGGAGATGAAGAAGAAGTTAGCAGAAGTTGCAGAAACGTCAAGCAAAATGAAAGAACAGATAGGAGAGGATAAAGACAAAGGAAAGAATCAGGTTGAAGATGAGGCAGAACCAGAACCAGACCTTCCATTACCTGAGGAACCTTTCCTCAAAGCCCTCAAAGCACTAAGTGGCAAAGCATTGGAGGGAATCCCTGTATTCTATGGCCGAATGGATGTAGAATCGGTGATGGAATGGATTGAGAGTATGGAAAATCACTTTGAGTGTGATGGAATCACAGAGGCACAAAAACTAAAGATAGCCAAATCAAGATTGAGAGGACAAGCATTAACTTGGTCGAAGTTCTTGCAAGAGGAAAGAGAAAGAGAAGGGAAGAAGCCAATAGTCAATTGGAAGGCTATGGTGGCTAAGGTAAAAGAAAATTATCTACCAGAGGATTATGACATCCAATTGCATAAAAAGAGACAGAATCTCAGACAAAAGGACTTAGATGTGGCATCCTACACTGAAGAATTCCAAAAATTATGCCTTAGGTCCAGAGTGCAAGAGATAGAAAGCATCAAGGTGGCTATGTATCTCAATGGACTTAGGTGGAACATTCAAGAAGTGCTAAGTCTATTTACCCTAACTTCTATCCATGGTTGTTTCCAAATGGCCCTTGAGGTGGAAGAAAAACTCAGAAAGAAGCAAGATTCAAGCTCTAGGGGTAGAGGTAGAGGTAGAGACTCTAGAGGACATAGAGGAGGTTCTAGTGGTAGAAGTAATGACACCATAGGTCAAGGAGACTCTAAGTTCATTGAGCAAACAAATGAGTTAAACAATAGAGGATATGGCAGAGGAAGAAGTTTTCACAGTGGTGGAAGAGGCAAATCAGGTGGTTTTGGGAGGAGCTCACATTTCGCTTCAATGAAGTGTTATAATTGTGGCCGATTGGGTCACCCTACCTATAGGTGTCCGGATAAGCCATCATCTTCACAAGGAGAGAAGAAAATTGCATATGTGCAAGAGGAAGACAATACTAAACACTTTGAGGTAAGTCTTGATTCAGAGAAAGGAGAAAGCCTAATGCTTAGGAGGATTTTGATCAAAGAACCTACAAAGGATGAACACAAACAAAGGAGGGCTCTTTTTAGGGTCAAGTACAAGATTCTTGGCAAGGTGTGTAGGGTCATAATAGACTCAGGGTCTACTGATAATGTGATCTCAGAGGAAGCAGTGCAGAAGCTAAAACTAACTAAGATACCCCATGTTTGTCCCTACAAAGTAACTTGGTTGAATAAGGGGCAAAACATATTGGTCAATGAACAAGTGTGGGTTGATTTTACCATAGGCAAGTATCAAGACAAGATACTTTGTGATGTGCTACCAATGGATGCATGCCATTTGTTGCTAGGAAAACCATGGCAATATGACAGGGAGGCAGTCCATCATGGTAAGGAGAATAAGTACTTATTCAAGAAGAATGGAGTTACTTATAAGATACGGTCTTTGATAGAGGAAGATATAGTGGAGACGATGGACTCCAATACACTCCTAATGAGTGGTAAAGAATTCCAACAAGACATGAGGAAGGAAGAAGGAGTTGGCTATGCTATCTTGGTGAAGCAAAAGGAGGAAGAGACACCTAAACAGACATTTATGCCTGCAAAAGTAAAGCAATTGCTAGATCAGTTTCAAGACATCATATGTGAAGGGTCACCAGCTATATTGATTTTGTGCCAGGGGCATCATTGCCAAACAAAGCTGCCTACAAGATGACACCAGAGCAGAATAAAGAGATTGCAAGGCACGTGCAAGAGATTTTGGACCAAGGTCTAATAAGAAAGAGTATCAGTCCATGTGCTGTTCCAGTGGTATTGGCTCCTAAAAAGGGAGGTAAGTGGAGAATGTGTACTGACTCTAGGGAAATAAATAGGATAACAATGAGGTATAGATTTCCTATTCCTAGAATAGAAGACTTAATGGATTGCTTAGGGGGTGCTAAGTACTTTTCTAAAATAGACCTTAAGAGTGGTTATTATCAGATTAGGATGAAAGAGGGGGATGAGTGGAAGTCAGCTTTTAAAACCACAAAGGGACTATATGAATGGTTAGTAATGCCCTTTGGGCTTACAAATGCACCTAGTACATTTATGAGGGTGATGAATGAGGTTCTAAAAGACTATATAGGGGTGTTTGTGGTAGTATACCTAGATGATATCCTCATCTTTAGCAAAACAAAAGAAGAGCACATGAAGCACCTAGAACTTGTGTTGAAGAGGCTACAAGAAGAGAAGCTAACCATAAATCTTGAGAAGAGTGAATTCATGAAACAAGAACTAGTCTACCTAGGATTTGTAATCTCCCAAGGTGACTTGAAGATGGATAAAAGCAAAGTTGAAGCCATTTTGAGTTGGCCTACACCTAAGACAGGGACTGAAGTGAGAAGCTTCCATGGGTTGGCCCAATTCTATAGGAAGTTTGTGAGGAGATTTAGTGAAATCTGTGCACCTGTCCTAGATACCATAAAGGGTGGAGTCAAGACAAAGTTCATATGGACCAAGGAAGCCAATGAAGGGTTTTGAAAGGTTGAAGAAGGAAGTGGCTACCCAACCCATACTGGTGTTGCCAAGTTTTGAGAAATTATTCATTGTGGAATGTGATGCTAGCAACATAGCAGTGGGTGCAGTCCTAAGCCAAGAAGGAAGACCAGTGGCCTTCTTTAGTGAAAGGTTAAATGAAGCAAAGTCTAGATACTCATCGTATGATTTAGAGCTTTATGCATTGGTGCAAGCTCTCAAGAAGTGGAGGCACTATTTGTTGCCAAAAGAATTTGTTGTATACATAGACAACCAAGCCTTAAGCTACATAAATACACACGAGAAGCTCAGTTTGAGGCATATAGAGTGGATGAAATTTCTGCAATCATACACATTTACAATCAAGCATAAGAAAGGAGTGAACAACAAAGTTGCAGATGCCCTTAGTAGGAGATTGCTCACTGACCAAGAAATATAGTTGCAAAGCACAGGGATTGAAGGATTCAAGGATCTTTATGAAGGAGATGCAGATTTCTCAGAGATCTATAAGGTATGAACTGATTTTGAAAATTATTTTCATAGTGAATATGCTGATTATACTTTGCAGAATGGTTTACTCTTTAAGGGGAAACAACTATGTGTTCCAAGGGGTTCCATGAGGGAGAACCTCATCCAAGAGAAGCACAATGGCAGCTTGAGTGGACACTTTGGGTTAAACAAGACCCTAGACCTAGTGGAGAGATTCTATTGGTGGCCCAAAGTGCAGAAGGATGTAAGGAAGTATGTTGAGCATTGTGGAGTATGTCAGAAGGAAAAAGGGACATCATCAAATGTAGGACTTTACCAACCATTGCCCATCCCAAATAGACCATGGGAGTGCATAAGTATGGATTTCATAGTGGGGTTACCTAGAACACCAACTGGTTTGGATTGTATATTTGTCGTAGTAGACAGATTCAATAAGATGAGTCATTTCATTCCTTGTAAAACCACTCATGATGCTAGTCATATAGCCCATCTTTTCTTCAAGGAGATAGTAAGGATACATGGTTTGCCAATGAGCATAGTTAAAGACATAGATGTGAAATTAATGGGACATTTTTGGAAGACCCTCTGGAAAAGACTAGGTACTAATTTGGCTCATAGTTCTTCATATCATCCTCAAACGGATGGCTAGACAGAGGTAATTATCAGAGTTCTTGGCAATTTGTTCAGATGTTTAACCAAGGAGTATGGGCAAGGATGGGAACAAGTCATCCCTCAAGCAGAGTTTGCCTATAATGACAGTGCAAACAGGACTACTGGTAAGAGTCCACTTGAAATTGTGTATGGATTACATCCAAGAGGTGTTCTTGAACAGAGAGACCTAAAAGGTTATGAAGGGATCAGTGGACATGCAGATGACTTTGCTCAGTGAATGAGAGAGGTTCATGAACAAGTGAAGAAGACACTAATGGAGGCGAATCAGAAGCTTTAAGCTAAGAAGGACGAAGGGAGAAGAGACTTACAGTTTGAAGTAGGAGACTTGGTGATGGTGTTTTTGAACAAAGCTAGGCTACAGAAGGGCATACCAAGCAAACTTCAGATGAAGAGGATTGGACCATGTAAGGTGTTGGCTAAGTATGGCTCGAATGCCTACAAAATAGATTTACCAAAGGAGATGACCATTTCTCCTATTTTCAATGTGAAGGACCTAATCAAATACAAAGGACCAGATGTTAAGGAGCAGGAGTACAGTACAAACATAGCAAAGAAAGTAGAAGAACTTAGTGTACCTGTCCAAGCTAAGCCACAAGTTGAGAAGATTCTGGATTTTAGAGTAAAGAAGAAGACTAGACACAAAGTCTATATGGAGCATCTAGTCAAATGGGAGCAACAACCTGAGTCAGAGGCTACTTGGATAGTAGAGAGTGACTTTAAGAAGCATGGCGCCAGTTTGGAGTTTGTAACACCACAGGTTCCTTAACTTTCTTGTTGCAAGGGGAGAATGGTGGAGGAGCACCTTAAGGTCTCAAGGAAGATCTTTGTCAAATTTTGGCTTGTAGATGGTTCTAGCCAACCACCAAGATAATAAGAACTAATGATAAACTCCCAAGTTTGTTGTGATGTGTGTTTTTAGGTAAGAGTCTTGTGAGTCATGTTTTTGGTTGGATCAAATAGGTTCTAGTGCTAAGTCCTAGAATAGTCAAAGTTGGTCAAACATTGACCAAGACCCCAAATTGAAGGGAAAGTTGTTATTTTGTGGTTTCTAAGCGTTTTAGGATCCAATGGAGTGATTCTAGGTCGAGTTGTGCAAGTTAGGATAGTGGAAAGTCAACATTGCAAAAATTGTAAAAAGTTGCTCATGACAACTTTGCAACTTTGCAAAGTTGTCATGACAACATTTCCTAAAATTGTGGAAATAGCTTTTAATGTGTTCAAATCCCAACCTTAGGGTCTGAGCACGTAGGGATAACATATATAAGGTTAGACAAACCCTAAAATGGGGGTTGGTTGTCAGTTTGTACGGATTGAATAGAAGGACGCACTGAATTCTGTGTGATAGAGCTACTTTTGCCATCATCCAGACCTTTAATGGATTGAATGGACTAATGTAATGCTTTGAGATTTTAGCTCTTATTGTGTAGTTAATCTTTGTGGAATCAATTTAAGAGTTTGGTACATTTCCTTATTGTTTTGCAAATTCTTTAAGTTCTTTTGGTTCGCTGTCCAGTCTAGAGGCAACCATGTAAATATGGCTCCTTGAGTTCCCGTGGTTGAAACTCAATGGCCACATTGAATCAAGGAGGACACTTTGTAAATAGTGTAAATATGGATTTTGGAGTTTGTGTGCAGGGGAGCTATTTATTCAAGCAGGCCCTAGGCGAGTACATTGGTATTCTGGCTAGGAGTTTGTACAGTGCAGAGGCAAGAAGACTTGCTTGATGGATTGGTTTGTGCCAATCACGAAGTGGAGAGTGTAGGGGCATGTATCAAGGATATCTGGTGAAGAGGAGTGCTTAGGAGTTTAGGTGAGCACCTTAAGATCAAAAAGAAACTAGACCGTCATACATGCCCTAGAAACCCTTAAAAATAGGGGTTTGTTGAAAGTCCAGTGTACAGACACTTTGGGAACTTAAAACCTAGAAAATCTTGAAGCTTAGGATGACCATAAAGAGAATCCACAGTCAGTTTGATGGGTTGTTAAGGATAGTTGGGAAGAAATCCAAGTTTTCAGTTCCTAGGAAGCCTAATTGGGCTAAAAAGGCTACAAGTCCTAAAACAAGAAACTAGTGAACTCGATGGAGAAACTTTGAAAGAATCCATCAAAATGGGTCAAAATTGATTGAAAGTAAAGGGAAAGTAGTGGGAATACCTTTTCCTATTGCCAAGAGCCATATGGTAGCATAGTTGCCTTATTGAGCATATGGGTGCATAGTGGATTTGAGTAGGTATGAAGAGAGTTTGAAGTTGGTGGAGAGGTCTAAAGGAATAGGGGAACCTTAGAAGTGTCCTCTGATTAGGGTAGAGATAAGTGCCCTAAGAAAACCAAAGAGAAGGTCTTGAGAAGAGCAAGAGTGCTCTTGTGAATTAGATCTCCCCATCAATTTTCTGGACACTAGTCCTTTATGTGAGCCTGTTGATGATGTTGTGGATAGTATGAGAGTGGAGGATGTTTAGATACCACTAGGGATTCTGACACCATGGATGATAGTGTTATTTTTTAGGACTGTGAGGAGTATTTGAGCTGTAACAACTCGGTTATTTATGACAGTAGTCGCAGTGTGGAGTCAGTGCAGGAGACAACAGTCTCTTCCTGTATTGAGGATGTGAGCATGGAGCTATCTAGTGATGACACTCATGATGGGAGTGTTACAGATGAGTCAGGTGACAGATTCATGCCACAGTGTAGATGATTCGCTCGATGACATTGAGCCATGTATGTAGCTACAGATAGCAGAGGGGTCTTAGATAGACGATGTTGATACTAGCATCGCAGATACCTCTCATGTTGAGAGTGAGGATGATGGGTGCTGCAGCGTATCTAGGTTTTTATATCAGACATTGGGTGTGGACTCAGCATTGTCATCCGGTGGTGGTGGGTTTCAAGATCCTTTTCTGCAGGGACTCACAGATGAGGATGGGGAAGCTTCTGAGTGGCAAGAGTTTGTTTCAGCCAGAGATTTCATTACTTTAGGTGAGGTTACTTCTTTGGTGACTCATGAGGATGACTCTTCCTGCAACGAGTCATGCTTGGTTTATTAGACCTTGGGGGAGGACTCTGAGTTATTAGTGAGTGAGGATGGGACCTAGGATCTGGATTGTCATGTTGTTATAGAGGATGAGGTAGCTGAGAATTGTGATGAGTCAGATCCAACAACAGCTTCCTTGGGGGTAGATGAGGATGAGTCCGGTGTCAGTACTCAGTTTGTAGATGTCCGCTCGGATGATAGTACACGGAGATACGGTGATCTTGAGGGGAGTTTGTTGGATACAACTTCCTTCCATAGTGTGGACAGTGCAGTTGAGATTGTACATAGGAGGCCCATTGTGCGGAGTCATCATGTGACTAGCCAGTTGAGAGTTAGCGAGAGAGACATTACTTCTAAACTCGAGCATTTCGATGCTGCTTGTCAGCTGTTGGCTATTTATGGTTGGTGTATGTTGGCTAAATATTTTGCAAGTCACTAAGACTACAACTTGCAAAACGTGTGTTTTAGGTAGCAGTATGTGAGATTTCTCTCTCCTCTCAGCAATAGGGGAGGCTCCCTTCTTACCGCAGGTGGCTT
>MU228157.1:4303068-4334678 GCA_018584345.1 Thuja plicata | reverse complement strand
AACATTACATATCTTAGTTAGAGCCTATTGTATGAGACAAGACAATCATAATCAGTCCATTCAATAAGGACTCTTAGCATTGCATACTTTGTAATAGTTTCAAGTGTCAAATAATTGCAAAATTTGATAGTTGTAATTGACATCTATATTGAACGCATATATATATTGACACTGTTTGGGTATCATTGAGGAGTGTGGAATTGTTGCCCAACAATTATTTCCTTCAGCACTTTACTTTTAGCAGTGTATTCAGTTTGCATGCCAAGTGTTTGACGAAATTTCATAGTATAGTATCAGTAGTTTTAGTGATCCTATTAATAAGGGTCATTACAGGGACAAGCAATTTCAAGAAGGGAGGACTGTAATGTCCCTGTTTTTAGGCACATGGGATTAGCTTATTTCGGTGACCCTCGTAGGCTAATCAGGATGTTGGAGGGCGTCGTGTGGTAGAGCCAGTGGTCAGTTTTCACTTTGGAGGTTTGTGATGTTAGGATTGCTCTTCGTTTGAGTCGGATTGACAGACTTACTATTTATAGTAAGTGCTTAGTTTGGGTGATCGTCATGGTTGCTATTTTTTGCAGGGTGCCTGTGCATTGGTATCAGTGGAGTTGTGGATTCATTCGCAGAGTTTCCAGTTTGAGGAACATACTATTTATAGCAAGTCTATTTTTGGCAGTGCCTATTTGTGGCAGAGCAGTATGGCGTCTGGCTCAAGCAGTGAACTCTGGCATTTGTGAATCATTCATTCAAAGGAATTTATAAGCTTTTTGTTAATTAGTTAATATATTAATTAAGTGTTACTTAATTACTAATTTAATGAGCTTATTATATTGTTGCCAAGTTATTAAATGTAAATTTAATAAAGTTTACTTTGGCGCCAATATAAAGAGCGCTAATAATTAAATATTATTATTCATAGTTACACTTTGCATTCAAGAAATAATTGTTTAAGTTATGTGAAGTGTAATGGAGAAGCTGCAATTCAAAGGATTGAAAAAGTATTAAATAGTCATCTTTTGGAGAATTCGACATCTCTTGGCTTTATTGTTTTTTCCATTTGGTGAAGTGGTTCAAAAGGATGGATTCAAGGGTTTGAGGAATGAAAAATTCTTCCAGGAATTTGGCATTTGAAGTGTTGAGAGATACACTGAATTTGTCTTAGAGGGCGGCTCATCTTAGAGTCCCATTTTGTGCTTAAACAATGTTCAATTTGTTGAGAGGGTTTCAGTGTTCTCCTTCAGAAGTGTTGGCTGTAGGTAAAATGATTTGGTGTTGCTGATCGCAGCCTATAGGAAGGTTGGCATTTGGAAATTAGTGAGCTGTCATGAGACTACAGGCAACGGCCAGTGATTATTAGCTGCGTTTTTGTTTATGGAGGCAGCAGTTGGAATAATGGTGGCACGTGGTTGCCTATTTGCATGAGTTGTGGCCAACATAGTGAGACGTGGGTAGGGAATTCAAGTTCGAACTTTAATTAATTCCCTTGCTATGATTGTAACGTTTCATATTAGATTTAGATGGTTTCACAATGAAGCAGTTTATGATTTGTAGTAGTTATTTTAAATTAAATTGTTACTTTATTGCAAATTCAAAATAAATAAAACTTTTTATGTAAATTGAAGGTTAGAGCCAGGCAGGCTCTTTACAAGCTACCTCGTCCTCTGTAACCACATGACAATCCAGATCCTTGGTCCCATCCTCACTCACTAACAACTCAGAGTCCTCCCCCAGTGTCTGATAAATCGAGCATGACTCGCTGCAGGTAGTCATCCTCATGACTCATCGAAGAAGTAACGTCATCTAAAGGAGTGGAAGCCTTGGCTGTAACAAACTCTTGCCACTCATATGCTTCCCCATCCTCATCCGCGAGTCCTGGTAAAAATGGATCCTGGAACCCACCACCACCAGATGACAACGTTGAGTCAATACCCAATGTCGGATATAAAAAACCAAACACACTGCAACCCACATCATCCTCACACTCAACATCTGAGGTATCCACAATACTAATATCAACATTGTCTATTTGAAACCCCTCTATTATCTCCGACTGCATACATGATTCCATGTCATCACGTGAACCATCTATACTATGGCATGAATCTATGTTACCTGACTCATCTGTAACACTCCAATCCTGAGTGTCATCACTAGGTAGCTCCATGCTCACATCCTCAGTATAGGAAAAGAGTGCAGTCTCCTTTACTGACTCCACACTGCGACAACTGTCATAGACATCTGAGTTGTTAGAGCTCAAATGCTCTTCTCAGTCCTAAAAAATAACACCATCATCCATGGTGTCAGAATCCCTAGTGGTATCTACAACATCCTCCACTCTCATACTATCCACGACATCATCAACAGGCTCACATAAATGATTGGTGTCTAGAAAATCAGACCCTGTATCGCTGATACTGCTACCAACTGATGCAAGATTGCCATCAATGGCAGTAGACATGTCACCAGCCTGATGCGTGTCACTAACTCTGGTAGGCTCAGGATGCTGAAACTCAGTACCACTATCTGCCAAAAAGTCAGGCACATCCACATGTCCCTGTAAAGAATCTCTTCCCTCAGGTGTGCAAATAGGGCTAGTGGTTGGTGCACTAAGTATAGGAACATTTCCACCAAAATCAGCAGTTGCTGAAAACTTATCATGGAGATCTATGGATGTCTCACCTGTATAATACTCACTTCTCTCCTCAAATCTTCTCTATGAAGAGGACCTATTGAACAAAGAAACCAAATAATTTGTTGCCCTGTCGACAGTTGCCAAATTTAAAAGGGGCACATTTAATCTTTCCAGTGTTTGCTTTCGTTTCTCCATATCCCTAACTAAGGCATTTGTATGCTTTCTTAACTCAAATAAATTGTCTAACTTGTTTCCATGTTTTCGAGATTTCCTGTGTCTGTCTGTCCATGACTGCAGTTAAAGCAAGAGTGCTGATCACTCCAGTCAAACAAGTAAGCCCAATATATTCCACCCCACAGGATGGCAGGAAACCGTTCTGATACCACTGTAAAGAGCCTGCCTGGCTCTAACCCTCAATTTGACTACAAGAAATTCTTAAAGTCTGGAATTCTGATTTCTTTTAATTTTTCAGCAATACATATATAGTTTCTTGTGTTTTCCAAACAACTAAAATGCATCACAAACAACTTAACTCAAATAGCTATACATATTCCATTCGAAATCTATAATTCACCTTTCCACTCTAATTGATAAGTCTTTGCAATATGTAACAATTACATTCATGAAAGAAATCATTAAATTAAAATAAAAACCTGCAAATTCTCTCCACGCTTTCATACTAACTGGCCATAGCCCCAACAAGTGATAGCGGCTGCTAAGTTGACTGGCTGCTAAAATAAAAACTTGCAAATTCTCTCCATGCTTTCAAATGTCTGTTGGAAATTTCAAAGCCTTCTTGGATGATTGGTCCATCTACAGCCCCCAGGACAACCACATAGTAGTCCTTCGAGAGTGCATGGAAAGATGCAAAAGGGCACGGTTGGCGTTGAACCCGAAGAAGTGTTGCTTCACGGTACCGTAGGGAAAACTACTTGGACACATTGTGTGCCAAGTAGGACTTAAAACAGACCCCGACAAGGTGAAGGTGATTTTAGAAATGGAACCTCCTACAGATGTCAGTGGCGTAAAGACGTTTCTCGAGCACATCGGGTACTATCGTAGGTTCATCAAACGGTATGCCCATGTGTCCTACCCAGTGGACAAACTAGCTCGGAAGACAGAACCTTACATATGGGGAACGGAACAAGTCGAGGCCTTCGAAGGACCAAAGGCAAGGCTGCTGGCAGCACCTATTTTGGCATATCCCAATTGGGATAGAGAATTTCACGTCCATGTGGACGCATCAAACGTTGCTATCGGGGCGACATTGGCACAAACGGGGGATCACGGGTTGGATCACCCAGTATACTTTGCAAGCAAACTTCTCTTGAAGGCGGAGAAAAATTACAGTACCACCGAAAGGGAAGCGTTGGGAATGGTCTATGCGGTGCAAAAGTTTCGGCTCTACCTATTGGCGACCCCGTTCACCTTCTATGTAGATCATCAGGCCCTGATGTATCTCGTAAATAAACCCATAATTCAAGGGCAGGTGAGTAGGTGGCTACTGTTGTTACAAGATTTCACTTTCAAAATCATAGTTAAACTTGGGAAGAGTCATGTAAGAGCGGATCATCTATCCCAGATTAAATCGAGGGAACCACCCGAAGGGGTAGATGACTATTTTCTAGATGCCCACCTGTTCAGAATAGCAGGTGTACTCTCTTGGTATACAAGCATTGGGGAATACTTATCTTCAGGCCAGTTTCCTCCAGCAATGCAACTTGGTGAACGACGGAAGATAGTTCTGAAAAGCAAAACATTTCAACTAATCAATGGGCTTTTGTATAAGATGGCATGACCAAATCCTTCGACGATGTGTGATGGAGGAAGAAGTCTCAAGAGTACTTCAGGAAGCTCACGAGGGTCCTGCGGGAGGCCACATGGGTCCAGATACAACTGCCCGTAAGGTATTGCTCGCAGGGCTGTGGTGGCCGACCTTATGCAATGATGCGCGGGAATGGGTGACGAGTTGCGATACGTGCAAGAGAGCAGGAAAACCATTGAAGAGGGACTTCATGCCACTTAACCCCTCTTAGGCACAATAATTATTTGAACGGTGGGGACTTGATTTCGTGGGACCCCTTAAGGCTAGCAAAGCACTAAGATGTAGATATATCGTGGTAGTCACTGAATACATGACGAAGTGGGTTGAAGCACGAGCCCTACCAGACAATTCAGCCGTAAGCCCCGCACAGTTTATGTATGAACAAATAATCACAAGGTACGGCATACACGTCCAGCTTACAAGCGACTTAAGGGAACACTTTGTCAACCACATAATAACGCTGCTTACGACGGAGTTTAAAATATTTCATTCGTTTTCAAGTCTCTACTACCCACGGGCAAATGGTCAAGCGAAAGCAACTAACAAGGTATTGTATCAGTCATTTACAAGTCTTGTGGGGTCGAAGGGGAAGATTGGAAGAAAGGCTTCCCTCGGTGCTGTGGGCATATCATACAACATATAAAGTTACCACTGGACAAACCCCATTCCAATTGATGTGTGGACAGGAGGTTGTGGTGCCTGTTGAATTTATGGTACCAAGTTTGCAGATAGCCATTGAGAACAAACTCGGAGACATGGAAAGCTTTAAGGAGTGATTGTACAATCTCAATAAACTCAACGAGAAATGATTGCTGTTACAATGGACGACGGGGATAGTCCAAGGACATAGGAAGGTCTGGCATGACAAGCATCTGAAGTGGACACAGTTCACGCCAGGACAGTTGGTCCTTACGTATAATGGGCGGAATGAGATTAAGGCGGGCAAATTCAAAGTTAAATGGCTAGGACCCTACAAGGTTCGCGAAGTCGGGGACAACAGTGCAATAAATTTGTGGATGCTGGATGGACAAGAGATACCCAACACTGTAAACGGGTTAAAATTGAAATTATATCACGAATGGGGGCAAGAAGTAGACCCAACTCATCTAGACCAGGCTTGTCATTAGGTACTTGAAGCTCATACTTAAAAAAAAAAAATTAAAAAAAAGGTTCGAACGGTACGGTACGGTCTGAGATCGTACGAACATAAAAAAATTTTGATTTTTTTAAAAAAATTAAAGATTACAAAAAATAAAAATAAAAAAAGAAAAGGCCGTACGAAAACACTCGGATGCCCATAAAAAGACCGTATGACGATTCTACTTAATTTTATTGTAGTACGGATGAAAAAACAACACCGTGCGGAAAACCGTGGAAGTCTTCATGGGATAAGACCGTACGACAATTCCATTTTTGTAATCTCAGCGTACAGTACGGACACCGAAGTGCAAGCAGGCGCTCAGGCCGTACGGATAGCAACATTTATTCCGTACGGTGGCAGAGGCTGGTAGAGTGTAAAACGATACACTGTACGGAAGGCAAGCAAGGCAAGTGGAGAAAGAATCGGACAAATCCGTTTGTGGTAAAAATTGTGGGTGTTCGTACATAGGGCGGCAAGGACATGTTCAATAGATAGCCGTACGATCTGATGCAAGGAAGGATCGACCAACGAATTTATAAAACCAAGCCGTACAAGTTGGGTACCGTACTAATCCACCAGGTAGTTAGGGATTTGCAAACGGTTATATTTTCATACAAAAAGACAAGTGGAGAGAAACGGTTAGTGGACACAAGAAGGAAAAAATTAAACTGGAGGAAAGAATTGCAGGTGCCGAGCACAACCATGGAGAAGGATAAACGGGTGTTGCCTTTTGGAGTCAAAGTTGTAGGCAAGGAGAAATTGAGGCCTAGGATTCAAATGTCGACCTAGAAAGCTATAGTCACTCCACTGACAGTGACATTTGAGGGACTAAATGGAGTTGAGTGTAGGCAATGGTGGCAGGACACGCCGGATGATAATTTCGTGAAGGGACAACTCCGTAGGGCCGAGGTACATTGGGCCATTCAGATGCTAGTTTTTAGTATTCGGGAATACGAGGGAGCTCTGAGAATCATGATCGACACCTTTGATAGATTCATCCGGACGAGTACCTTCGACTACCAAGGCCATCCAATCACCGTCGTATTCACTGCTTCTGATTTTACAAGGGTTTTTGGTATTCCTAGCAGATAGGCGAAAAAGGTAGCCACGAAACCGAAGATGGACAGTGATGAAAACGTGAAATGGATATCTCTGGTTTTGAAGGCATTGTCGCCTGCGGAGTTAGACTCCATTGTTTCTGCGTCTAAGGGTCGTGGTATTGAAAAGACCTTTGTGGCACCAGGGGAATCGCGTGCAATTATGGATGTTGTGAAAAGTAGGTTGACATGATCTAGTCTAGCCTCATACATTGCCATGCACAGCTTCTACTCATGAACGGTATCCGTAATGGAATCGTATATGATTGGGCGACACTTCTAGCTGAGCGCATGTACAAGTTCCTCACGTTACAGTGTAAGACATTTTATATGCCTCACTATGCCATTGGATTATTTTTTGGAGGCCACCCGCCAGCAAGTTCCTGCAGACAAATTGGAGGTTCAGCCGCATGTTGCCTTGGCCCCTGGCAAGCCCCCAATTTTCTATTGGCGACACTTGGATACGGGGGCTCGTAGTTAGGTCAGAAGAGGAAATCCCAGACGATTGCCTCTGAGTCCAAGGGAGACGATGGTATGGGCAGTGATAGTATGGAGGAATCATAGGAGTCGTCGAGGGTGATCGCGAGTGATAGTTTCTGCATGGTTGACAGATCAGGTCATGAGCTAGGGGGAGGGGTGGTGGCCCCTACTCTAGGAGCCCCCTCAGAGGCGAGAGTTTTGTTTGCGCCTTCACTCCTGTCTGGGAGTGTGCCCACATCTGCTTCCATACCGGTACCGGGGTTTGGCTAGTTACATGCCTCAGTTACTCTCTCCCCTCCCCCAGTGCAGCCACCAGCGTCAAAGCCCGTAGAGCCAGCACAGCCAGTAGAGCCCGCCACGGATACGGTACCTATGAAGGTTCAGTCAGATGGACAAGTAGTCGTGGTTCCAGGAGGTGGTACGGGTCTTGGAGAGACACGGGTTGTGGAGGCTGGGTTGAAGTCAATGGCGTCGGGAGATGCTCCAGATGCAGTAGACGCATGGCTCAACCAATTCCAATTGGTCCCTATGCAGCCCATTGGACCTCCTTCCCCATCGAGACACAGACAGTTGCTGCCACTAGGCGCCGAGGTAGTCGAGATTGAGGAGTGTAGTACAGGTACTCAACATGTTTCAGTTGGGGGTGAGGATGTAGGGCCAAAGGGTCTGACCTGACCACAGTCAGAAGCTACACGTGCGGAGCCAGAGAGTGAGCTAGTAGCCATGGGAGCATTTATGGTGGAGATCTTCGAGATTGGGGATAAGATGCTGGAGGTGGGTCAGAGGCTGGCAACTTCTATGCGGACTGCCGGGCTAGATGTGGCAGCTGGAGCAGTGAGCCGGAGTCTTGATTTTCTCACTGGGCAATGTGAGGGAGAGTTTGCGAGGTGTTTTCTTTCTGAGGGGTGGCCGACTATAGAGACTTCAGCGATGTTGGAGGCATGGCAGGCTCTTGCGCCTGCCCGGGGGACATCGGTTGTATTCTCTACTCCAGGAGTTGGAGCAAGGCTTCCAAGTTGCATATTTGGAGATGCGGAGGGCTCGGCATGCAGGAGGTGTGGCCGAGGCAGAGAGGGGAGTGGCCGTTGCAGCTCGGGAGGAGCTCGCCACTCGACTCTAGGCTGTTGAGACTGAGTTGGTCCAGGAGAGGGAGTCTTGGGTAGCCTTGGAGGTCAGGCAGGAGGAGATGGGACACTTGGAGAGTCATCTGCGGGATGAGTTGGCTCAACTCCAGCAGCAGTTGGTGGTGACACGGGAGACAGTCGATCTGAAGGATAAGCATATTTTGGAGGCAGCTTTCATGGTGAAGACTATGTGGGAACGCCAGTTGCTTGCGGAGCCTGATCTAAAGCATAGGACTGAGCAACTTCTTGAGCTCCGAGCACGCACGCCTACTACACCACGCCCTTCTTCATCAGGGACGCTTCCTCCGCCTCCATGATTTTTTTGTTAGTTGTCTATTCGTCCCATTTTGTTGTGGGTCCCAGACATTTTATTTTGTCGTTTGGAGACGACTTTCTTTTTGGGTGGGATGATGTTGTTGGGTATTGTGGCAGTTAGATACTTAGGTACCAAAGGTAGTTCTTGAACCATCGCACCCCTTCGATACGTATATGTACTAAGTCTCTTGGCAGAAGAAGATGTTCTTGTACGGAAAATACCTTTGTACTTGGTGATGAATCTATGAATAAAATGTTGTTATACTTTCTCTGTTGAGTACTTTACTTTGTGTATGTCTTGTTAAATTCCGTTTACCCATGAGGGCAAACACTTGCCAAAGCCTTTTCTTTTAAAATGTTAATGACAACAGGAGTGGGTGGTACTTTGAATATTCGATCTATGGTGTCTGGGTCTAGACTCATAATGGTATTCCCATCTTTGTCCCTGATAGTTTTGGAATTGTAATCAAAGTTCCTGGCACATGCTGAGATGAACTTTGGTTCTAAGAAAGCAAGAGGGAAAGTCGACACCATGTGGACATAACTTTGCTTGATGCTACGCATGTCATCTGTTGTAGCTGTTTCAATTCTTTCCAAAAAGTCTTCCATATCCAAATGAACAAGCTCAGTATCTTAGATCTCATCACAGTATGAAGTAACCTGTGAAGGAGGAATGGAGTTTTGAGTTTTATCATACTGATACTTCATCTTTTTCTTTTCTTTTCCTTTGGATGGAATACCTTCGCCTAACATGGCAAGCACCTGTGCATGGGCAATTGTTACATGCAAATCCCAAAATATAAGTACATCATGAGACGGATCCATAGAGAATTTATTTTAATTCAAATATGCAGATTTGGAAGTGCGCAAGTGGGGAATATGACTGAAAAGCTTTGGA
This sequence comes from Thuja plicata, assembly GCA_018584345.1. Lineage (NCBI taxonomy): Eukaryota > Viridiplantae > Streptophyta > Pinopsida > Cupressales > Cupressaceae > Thuja > Thuja plicata. Next base: position 4,325,166 of record MU228157.1, on the reverse strand, counting down.
GCAGCTAAGAGTGACTTATTTTGAGTAAATTCAGTTCTTGAAATGGAGAGAAAAAATCAAAAACGGGTTTTTTCTAGGAGCAGTGCATATGCAGACAACAAGCTTTGAAATGATAAAATGAGTATGGAAGATGGATTATATACATGATTAAGTATTTGATATACAAGATAGTGTTTCTTTGGAAACACTTGCAACTTATAAAAAGTCATAAAAAGCATGAAGGTGGCCTTTTTAATTGACTTTGAATAGTGGGAAACTTAGTTCATTCGCTCATAAATGAGATGTTTTATGCCTCATTACGAGTCATTCTTTTGGACATATAAGTGTGGAGGTGGGCTTTTTGGTCTATCTTGCATATTGGGAAACTTGGCTCTTTTTAAAAATGTCTCATTATTAAGGACGGGGTTTTTAATCCCGACTGCATATGCAAGATAGATGAAGTCTTTGCATTTGCATCGTAAAGAAATGAAGATGAAAGATAGAAGAAAGAAAACTTGAAACTAAAAAAAAACGTGTTCATGAAGAGATTTACAAGCATACACAAAAACATAAACCAAAACAAACAAGAAAAACAAATAAAGAAATTGTAAAAATATCTTACCTTCCCTTAAGAAATGCAAAGAATAGCAAGCCTTCAAAATTTGGAGCAATTTTGAAATAAATCCAAATGATTTTCGAATTAGAAAAGATCACAAGTCTTGAAGCTTTATTGACAAAGAGTTTGATGAATCCTTCTTGCCAAATTCACATTTTCATGAGTCAAGATGATGTTCTTGACAAATGGGCAAAATAGAGAACAATAATGCAAGAAAATAGCAACTGATTTGAAGGATTCAATCCTTGTAATTAACTCTCAAGGAGGATTTCGAATGCAAATGCAGTGATGAATAAAAACGACGTCCTTAGAGGAGAAAGCAATTTGAAAAGATGCAGACACGTCTTGAGTGCCCTAGGCGGACTTCTGAAACTGTAATACAAGTATTAAAACTTGTATTCAAACCGCAAAAACCCGTCAAGCATAAAACGTGCCCTAGACGGGCTTCTTGAAGGAAATCACAGGTGTTTAAATGTGCTTTGAGAGCATGTAAATGCTCTAAAAATCGGCACTCTTGGTGTTTCTCTTAAAACGCACGTATGCATGGAGTCAAAACACGTTTTTTAAACCTATTTGCACATGCATTTAGATAAAAAAATACCACCATGGAGTCATAACGGGTTTTTCGACAAAGATCACATATAATTTAAAACGCATGCATTCCTTCAAGAAATCGCCACTCTTGACTTAGAATGCACTTTTTGAAGGTCACTACATGCTTTAAACATATATGCATTTGTATAAAAAATTGCCACTTTAAGCCTTAGCAACTTATTTTATAAACTCAAATACATGTTTTGAGATAACATGTAATTGCAATATGCAATTGAGATTGAATTCCCCACCTTGGGATTCAGAAGACAAAAAACATGTTTTGAATAAGATGTAATCGTTTTTAAAAAACACACCATTAATATAATAATGGAGTTTTTCAATAAAGTTACACATGTTTAAAACTTGACATATGCAACTGTCTTTAAAAATCTCACCCTTTATGACTTGGAATTAAATTGCATTGATAGTGGAGTTTCAAACACGATCTGCATTGTGATGATATGCAATGTTAAATAAAAACCTACCTGATTTGCTTTTAAAACATAATCTTTATATGTAACCTTTACAATTTAAATGATATAATATGCAGAAAGACTTGAAAAGTCCACCATTACATATTAAACCATTAAAAACTAAAAGTAAAACTTCTCAGAATGATGTGAAATTTTAAAGTGGGGTTCTAAACCCACCTTACATATAAATGACGTTTTTACTTCGTGCAATTTCCAACAAAAGACCCACTTTTGAGGAATTTTAACAAAGACATGCGATCAGGCAGAGAAACCCCACCTGCGACACGCTTAAAACCTTAATAACTTGAGCTAGACAACTTTGATGGAGGCCTAAGATAGCTCAAAACAAGCGGAATTCAAAATGCTACAATCCTAGGGCAAAACAAGACTAAAAACTAATAACAAAACTAAAAAACGAAGAAAGAATTGAAGGTTACAAAAGTCAAGTGCTTGTCGACAGAGAAGAAAGACTCGTTTCAACAAGCAATAAGGTGAAAAGCTTGACAGGAACCTTCAAAAAATCATGCTCTTAAGATGTAAAATCCAAATCATATCAAGGGATGACTGAACGCCTCAGACAAACATCATTAAGGACACCAAGCCTTAGAGGGAACACCTACCAATCCATGAGATAATTGCGCAGGGTTGTCTGATTTTGCGTTCACGGAAATTGAGGTCAACACAACAATGTTAATTGTTGTGCTTGAGCTATCAATAGATATATGCAATGGTAATGGATGCCATCTCTGATTTGTTCCTTTTGTGCTTGCACCAGGTATGCCTTAAACGTAGATTGCTCTAAACAGAGTAGATCTTGGAATATAAATAAATAAGATAAGTATTCGATGCCTTGAAAAGATAAGTCGATGGTCTCTGTATACTTGCAGTTGATAAATGAAAGGATGTGAGGATGAGACCTTTGGTCATGATCTTCTTTTAATGTGCCTCTTTGGTTATGATTTGTTAACTCATAACCATTTGTTATTTCTTTTAATCGTATTCTTGGCAATTGAATATCGACTTAACTTAGTCGATTTTCTAAGACATTTTATGCCATCAATACTGATATGATCTTACCAATAATTACTTTGGTTGATCGACTAAGGATGTAAATGAAAATATGAATATGAAACACGACTGAGATATGGATGAATATGATACACGCTGAGATATGGATGTGCATTATGAAGTATTGGAATCGATACCAATTTGTGGTATTGTTGATTATCTTTGTTTACTTAAAGAAATCGTCTTATTTATAAGACTTCACGATTTCCTGGTAATTACTATGGCCAATCGGTCAAGAATAAATAATGCAATTGAAGTATTATTGTGCAATGGCAGTGAAGTATGGAAGTGCATTGCTGATATGAAACATGTGATAGGGATGGAATATGAATGCAATTTATGGCTACTGGATGCAAGCATGAATTATCGATCACTGTTAGATAGTATCATAACAATACTGGCTACCTGGAGTATTGATGTCCTGTTGATTGACTAAGTGCATTGATCATTGTATAATCAGGAACCTTACTATGGTTTATTTATTTCTAAATATGTCATGCAACCTATGTACAAGAGACAAGGTTTGCCACTCCTTGTCACAACCTTTATTTATTTATACAAAATGCAAATAGTTTGAAATTAGGGGTATCACAAAATGCATACAAACTCATCTGTGTGCGAAAATCTGTAGTCCTGCGGGTGCTGATTGGAAAGTGAATAGCGGAACCAACACTGAAATTTTGCCCACAACTCCAATCCTGAATCAACAACTCACTTCTAGAAATTGCACTTGGATCCCAAATCTTGTAATCAATCTCAGTCTCATCACTAAAATCAGGAAAAAATTCATCATCCAATTCAATGAGTGGATTGTGAAAAGTCATATCAGCATCTACATCAAACAAGGTATTATCAATCAGCTGATTACTATCATAATCCTCATGCTCCACCAGAACTTTTGCTGCTTCAAGCTCCTAATTGCAGATTTTATGGGACAAATTGCAAGTTCGAACTCCTGAATGCTATCAAGCTCCTCCATTACCTGGCTGATCTCATTGGCCATTTCTCTATTCTCCTGCTCTCTGAAATGTTTGACTTAATATAGCTGATTATTTGCTTCAAGGAGTGCCTCTTGGACACTTTATAAAACAATCCTAGTGGAATCAAGCTCAATGGTGAGCTCACTAACCTCTTCCCTTAACTGCTTAGTCAGAGATAAAGTCTTATCTGCAAACTTGGTGGCAACATCCCTATCATGCATCATGTGTAAGTAAGCTGTTTTAATTTCTTCCATAGAGTTTTTCATTGTTTGTAAATCAGTAAGTGAAATATTAAGCTCATTTTGTCCTGTTGATGCACTATGGATTATGTTTTCAATTTGCCTGTGTGCCATTCAAACTCGATAAAACTTGCACATAATAGTCTTCATAGCTGTGATAATCTCCTTATCATGTTTTTTGGTGATCATGACCAAGAAATGATGAAACATATTGTAGATCAGGTCATGCAATCCCAATTCTATCAAAAGGTTACTCAATCTGATTTTTGCAAATTTTTTTAGTACAACTCTTTGTGAATAAAGAATATTGTTGATGTCATCAAGATCTTGAAAACTATCCACAATTAGATACAATACCTCCTTCATTGTATCCTCGTCACAAGGAACTTGAGGTGCAAAAATCCTCGTAATCTCACTTAAGCATGAAGTAACCATCAGTCTAATCCCATTGTCTGAATGCCTCATCAAACTATGTTGCCTTAAGGAAGTCACAACAAGGACAAAAACTTTTGTGAGGATGAAATCCCTCATGAGCAACAAACTCTACGCTGTTGAAAGATATATTTTGGGGATTCAATTGGTGATGCATTAGGGTAAAAATCTGATTGCTCAATATAGCTGTTTACTTCCATTTGATACAGTTTCAGTTGTCTGGAAGGGTTCGATTTGAGAAGTTGAAGACTGTGCTTGAGGCCAAATTGTTGTGACCGAACTGCCATTGCTGGTAGCACTTATTCATCAATTTGCAGTGAGCTCATGAATGCTGAATAGGACTGAAATTCCTTTGAGAAGTGCCGTACAAGCCGGAAACAGGTCGTACAAGCCTAGGATAGAACCATACCAGACTGTAAGACATCTGCAGTGAGCTGTACAAGTCTGTAATCACCTGGGATAAGGCAACAAGTCTGCAAGTATTGAGAGGAGTGTCGTACAAGTCTGCAGCCATCTAGAGGGTGCTGTACATGCATGAAGGGTGTTGTACATGGTCTAAAACCCTCCTTGGGTGAGACGTCAAGGGTTTTGGAGGGACATTATTGCTGTTAATGGACTTAGGGCTCAACATTGTGACTGGAGCAGCAATAGATGGTATGCCATTGCATTATAATCATTGATTGAGCAAGCATAGAAAGATCTGATGTCAATGAATTTCAGTATTAGAATATAAGTTGATTTTCAATATTGCTGTCATTAGTATAATAGTTGCAATATAGACATCTTTGTGCTTGGTCAATTCAATATCCATTCTAAACAACTGCAAGATTAAAAAAACAGAAGTGAAACAAACTAGTACTCCAAGGGCATCCATTACAAACTTCACATCTTGAACAGCCTAGAATTCCTCTTATGCCAATAACTTGACAACACATGAAAGAGACCCACTGATCATGAGAAAACAAAGAAATTGAAGAAAACATACACAGAGGACTCAGATCAACATGACATACCGACAATTTGCTGCCACAATCAATATCACGAAATATCAAACCCTTAGGATTAGAGAAAGTGAAAGGAAGAGCTTTGGTGACTCATCAGTTCTGTGAGTACTTATACTTCCATAGTTGTAAATTTGGTGACATTGATAGGTCTGAAGGTTGTCAAATTGCATGAATACTATACTTCCATAGATGCAAATTCGGTGACATTGATAGGTCTGAAGGTTGTCGAATTACGTCAGTGGTCAATGACAATGTGGTGTAATGCGTGATAAAAAGGAATGAACATCAACATACAGTTGGATAACTATGAATGAATTTCTGATTCTGTGTGGTTCTCTAGTATGGATTGATTTGGGCTCAGGTTTGCAATGCTTGAAGGCCCAAAGTGAATTTTGAATTAATCTTGAAAAAATGCACATGTAATTTTGAGGAAATGAGCAACTGATTACAATCTTTCTTATTCCTTTTCAAGGCCAAAATCTTATACATCCATACGAATAAGCAGAATTTTTGTAGTAATTCAGTTCTACAGAGAATATTGGTTTATAACATACATCTAGTACAACCACTTGAGAGGGGATGTCACATGTGAATGTATTTTTGTAAGGAAAAGTCTAGCAGTCAAGACTTAAGACACATGGAGTGTGTGCTTATATTTCTTGTTTGAGATAGCATGTAGAGAGGTGTATCTTTATGTTTTCTTCCAAATACTTGATATATTGATATTTTTGGAGAGATAAATGAAAAACATTAAATTTTCCATTTTGAATGAGTTCATCTTTTCACTTTTATATTGCATCTTTGCACTCTGATCAAACAAGTGGTTGATTGTTGTTCATTGACCATCAACCATGCTGCATTTCACATATGAATATGATACATGAGGGCAATTATTTTGTTCGGAAATCTTTCGTACAATATCTGTTGTAGTTATTGTTGTCATGAATTCCATTTTGGTAGTTGATTCATCTTATTAGATAACATGAAATTCTTATTTTTTACCTCCTTACCAACATTGTATATGTTATCTCCTCGTATGATCAATTTTGATCCGTTTGAGGAACTTGATGAATTTTATCTTGTCAGGTTGTTTCGTAAATATATTTTTGGGCAAGCTGATGAGGTTGAGTTGAAGTTTGTTAACAGGTACACCAATTTTCAAACTCATTTTCTGTTCACCAGCCTGTAGTTTTGGACAGATTGCTTTAGGATGTATTATGTGTAATGGTTATCAATAGTTTTCTTCGTTCTAATTTTCTGAGGCCACCTCATCAGGCTTTTGGATGCTAAAAAAAATGTGAAGTAGTTTTGGGTTGGAAACATTATATTTTTTGTGTGACAGAATAACTATATTCTTGTACAGGAGAAGTTATGAAGATCTGACAGTACTGGCTATCATATTGAATCAAGAGGTCAGGAGGTTGTCAGCACAGGTATACACATGTCAAGAATGAATTAATACATAGTGCTAGCACTTGCATACATTTGTCAGATAAACTGGGGTCTGACCATTTATATATTTTATTTCTACTTTTTGCTTTATTTATAGAATTTGCCAATCTGAATTATTAAAAGTAGCTTGGGGGATCCAATAACATAACTATATCTCTGTCATGTTAGGATTAATAATTCTAAGATGTTTGCTAAAATGCTATTTATTTCAAGAAGATAGGTTCTTCCCTAGCAGATTTTTCTTAATATGATGTTTGGTTATTGTAGCTGATTATTTGTAAGAAAATAACCTTTACTGATCCATGTGGAACAATATAAACTCTCCTGGGATTACAGTTGTAGTCCAGGTCCATTAGTATGATCATGTATCTCACTGGTGTCCAACTCAGCATTGCACCTCAGTCATTTAAAGCTACAGATTGTGATGTAAATTTTTATATGCATGCATAATCATTTGATAAATGCCCCATTCAAAACAGCAGGAACAATAAAATCTAGATAGTTGTTGAAACATTCAGGTTTTTCAATAGTGTCTGACTCACCACTTCATTTCATGCATTTCAAGCTGTGGCTTGTGATGGAAATTTTTATATTCATGTATAATCACTTGATAAATGCTATATTTAAAACAATAACAGCAATAAACTCTAGATATTTGCTGATTCACATATCAAAGTATTCACTTATTGTGAGATTTATGGCAGAGGTATGTAATTGGATAAAGTCTACAACAGATATAAAGACAACATAGATACATGATGGCATCAATAGACACCTAGGGAATATAATAGCTGAAAACACAAACAGACTACAGTATGAATAAATAGGTGATAGGCACATCCTCTTAATTATACACCTATGGAAACAATATGATAGTGTAGGCTGCCCCATAAAGGCACACATCCCAATATAAATTACTCAAATCTATGCCCAAATAAGGATAACGCAATGGGGTTGTCATGATGGTTTTTGTTATTTGTAATGTTTCTTTTTGGAAAATGCATAAAACCCTACAATTTTTATGTTTTGAGCCTTTGATAGTATTTCAATATTCATCACAATTGAACAGAAGTACTGCAATCTCAGTATTTAATTCCAAAATCTTGCACTTCAAATTTGACAATAATGATAGAAATCTGACAGTATTAAATTCCAAAATCTTGCACTTCAAATTTGACAATAATGATAGAAATCTGACAGTATTAAATTCCAAAATCTGGCACTTTATAAGGTCACTCTTATTTCATAATATAATAGAAGTTGCTTTTTCAATAATGTTACTTTTGAGCAACTGAAGCTGAACTATTATATTATTCCATTAGCTCAAAAAGGGGACACGGCATTTCTTTTCTCCCAAAGATTGCTTCTCCTCAAGCAATGGTGATTCAGCCCATCAACTCCTCTTGACTGAACTACCATATAAATACTAGGATTTCAAATCAAACTCGAAACGATTTCCAATCATTAAAACTTCTTGTGTTACAATTGGCTTTTGTTGCACCAGTCTGATATTGTCAAGAGTTGAAAAATTCAAACCAAAAGGTATCTCTGCATCTATCACAGAGAGAGAGAGAGAGAGAGAGAGAGAGAGAGAGAGAGAGTCATCTCTATTGGTTGGATCTAAAAAAGGATTGAAAAGTATTCCCATCTTGCTATTTAAATCATTCTTCATGTTGACCCAATTTTGTGTGCTTAGTCCTATGAAGCCATCATTTATGATTCCCACCCATTTGTGTCTTCCTCGAGTTGCTTTGTTTTTTGATCCACAATTCCTTGCAAAATTTTCTTAGTTGTGCACAAATTTGTATTTGCAACTTCTAGCTTCCCTAGAAACTACTCTTCATAAAAATTCATTTCACCATTAAGTTCCCATTGTGCTGAACGGGCTGGAAGTAAACTTCAAAGAGAGTGTATTGTACCCTTTCCTTAATTTTCTTATATGCAATTATGGTCTTCATTGTAGATTTGATGATCATATCTTTGTCTTTAATCAAATGTAGATATTTGTTTTCATTTTTTCCGCTATATTCTTCACTAGCAAACCTACAAGTGTGACTATATCTTTAGTGTTGGCAACATTCGCTTTATTTGTTATGTTTTTCTTCTTTTCCTCAATTTGTGCCTTATTCAAAATTAGAATTAGTTCTTCAATAAGCCTTTTCAGGATATCTAGGTCCATTAGGACTTGCACCTCTGTTTTTTTCTAAAACTAATAATTGGTCCTTCCATTCATGTAGCTCTTCAGACCTTTGCTCAATATCTGCAAAATGACATTTCTTGGCTGCAAAATCTAGCATCTTGACATTAAAAGGTCTTAAAATTGTTGGTAGATGCAACATGATCTTCAATATTCACCGATACATCTTTCCCTTTGTGAGAGTGATCTACATGTTTGAGCTGATTAATTCTGATCCTATAGATGTTTTATTAATAAGTTTCACTGTAAAATTCTTGGTTTATTTGCAACTATAATTTATATTCAACTGCTGAAGTTCGATCGACCATTTTGATGTATTGACTATTTCATGAAGTTTGCTAGGTTTTGGTTTCTACAATTCACATCATTGCTATAGTGCGAACATATTAAAAGCATCTGATACAATATAACATTGCTTAACATTAATAAATACAACTTAAACATTTATATTGCGATAGGGGTGACCTAATCATCAGGCTTGTTTGAGTTATATCTAGCAAGAAATTAAGCAAAACCCCCAATTATCTTCATGTCGCCTAGTTTAGTGCTTCCTCTTGTTTGCATTATTCCATCTCTCCTATGTCAAAACAATAGAATGATTGCCTTGTAATATTTTGATGCCTGACACGACTTTCTTCCAATCCAGTTGATATGTAGACCAAGAATCAACACATGCTATTGTGGAATACGACCTTCCAATTAACCCGATATTAAGAAACACCTTATGTAATGTCCCCTTTTTAGCTCACCATGGTTGGTGGTTTAGATTAGCCTATCACTCGCCCTTGTAGGCTAAGTCAGTTGGTTAGAGGGTCTCTGTTGGTAGAACCAGAGGCAAATTCCCTTTCCAGAGGTTAGGGATGTTTAGGGTCGCTCTTCGTTTGGATCAGTTGGCACACTTACTATTTATAGTTAGTGTCTATTTTAGGAAGTCAGGGTTTCTATCTTTAGCAGGGCACCTGAACTAGTTGGTAACAATGTGGAGATTTGGTATCGTTGACATAGCTTTCATTCAGGGACTTACTATTTATAGTAAGTAAAATATGCCCATGTTGCTATTTTTGGCAGCGCACCTGGACTTGGTATTAGCAGAGTTCATCAATTGATGAAGTGAAATAAGTTTATTGGCTCAAGTTAAAGGTATTAATTATTAATAAAGAATTCTTTATTAATAATTAATTATTAAAAGTTATAATATAAAGTTTTTATTTAAATGGGGCCAAGTGACACATAAAAGTGCATTAAATGAATATGTTATAAAGTGGCACATTAAATGATTATCCAAAGTCAACATGGGACATTAAAAAGGCATCATTAATGGTTATTAATTGCATTATGGAGGTTGACGCCAAAGTCAAGGGGTTAATTAATTTATCATAAAGTCAATGTTGCATTAAAAGCCAATGACATTAAGTGATTAATGAATCTTATGTGTGAAGGCTCATGGATCGATTCATCATGAAGGAAATATAAAAGCTAAGGCAAGGAAATGGATTCATTATGATGTTGATGAATTTGCTTGTTTTCTTGTGAAGTCTCTGGAGTTTCCAAGGGTTTCAGCATTTTCCTGGAGAATTGTGGATTCTTCTGGTTATCAGCACTCTAAATTGGTGAAAGATCCAAAGATATTGTGCAAATTGGCTATGGCTTCATTTAGAGGTCATGATTGTGATAATTGATGATGAATTTGGGGTTTTCGATCAAAGTTTCATTTTAGATTGTATGTAGAGGTTGAAGGAACAACTAATTACCGAATTGCAGCTCTTAGAATTCAGCGTTTGGCATCCCATTTAGACAGCCGCACCATCCTTGAGAAGTCACGTGGGTTGTAGAAGATGACGTTTAGTATCCAGGGAGGCACGTTTTGGGGTTTTGAGTGCCATTTGATTAATTTCTACATTGGCGCCTAAGGTTATTTATCTATAGATATAGCTGCAATCATTTTGAGTCAATAAATACAAGCTGCGATTTAAGTTCCAGGTTTTTAATTCTGCAATTAATAAATTTCTCAATGCATTTGATGATCATTGTAATAATTCAATTTCCTGAATTGAGATTAGAGGAATTCTTGTGAATAATTTGTAGCACTTAGTTTGTATGCAAACTGTATGAAAAAATGTCTTTGAATAGTTTGGTGCATTTTCAGAATGATATATTTGCCAAATGTTTGTCTTAATGTATGAATGAAGTTAAGAGACAAAAAATCAGATTATTGGTGAAACCAACTTATTAGTTTGCATGCCAAGTGTTTGCCAAAATGTCAAACATCCAAAATTGAAACAAATCTAGTGTTTGCTAGACTTAGAACCTGCAGGGTTTCTTACAGTGGTATTAGGGTGGTTTCCTGCCATCCTATTTGGGTTGGAAAAAAAAAAAAATCATAATATCTCTCAGATGGCAGTTGTTTCAGTCATCGAAATGATCGGGAGATTAATTAAACAAGGAAATTAGATGAAGGTTACACCGCAGGATGAAATGACTATCATGAGGGATGCAATTCTTAGCATGTTTGAGGAATATAACACTCTTCCTCAAAATGTTAAGAAAGATTTATTTTTCTACCATTTCATGGACTTTCATCTAAAGCTATATGGTATGCATGGTGCAACAAAGAAGCATTAACACAAGATAGCCCATGACTTGTTTGCAAGAAGAGTTGGTTCACGTAGTGCCAGGCAAAGGGTGTCTGGTAATAGGTCCCAGGATCGTCACTTACAGGAACCTACAGTTACATTGGAAGCGAAAGTGGGCGTAGAGATCGTCATAACAACGACTTCCTCTTTACCTGTTGAGCCAGCTTTCGAGGTACATAGTAGCAGTACCTCAGTTGATGATGTTTGCACTGATGATAACACATATGTGTTGATGATTATGAGGTGAGTGATGTTGATACGTCACATTACAGTATAGATCAGCACAGTGGCGAGGTTTACTTTGTGAACAATCCTTTATTTGAGTTGGGTACAACATTGTCATATGACAATCCACTTTTTGAGGTTGATGCTGATCACTCACCTAAGTTGAGCCTGGCACAATTTTCACCATCTGCAGACACAGTTCAGTCTCCTATAGTAGTAGTTGGTGATGTTCCTATGTTTACAGATTATGGTTATGAGCAGGTAGAGGATGTGGCCACATTTATCCCAGTTTTAGATGTAGTTGATACAGTTGGGATGAGTGCATTTGTTGAGAGTAGCAGAGAACCACATGTTGCATCAGGTTCTCCTGTAGCTACATCCACTGTAGGTGTTGTTGGTGATGAGTCAGATGACAGAGGTTATATTCAGAACTATGACAGTCAACGCTTGACCGTGGTTGGAGTTTTTTTATCGTGATTGCATAGGGAGTACTCATCGCTTCTTTTCCGATCTACACACAGAGGATGCTCTTCCTGGCAGGCTTTCATTCAGAGTTTGGGATCCTTCTTTTGCATCAGAATTTCAGAAAGGGCTTGTAGAGGAGTTTTGGGATGTGTACATGGTGGCGAGTACATATGGTTTTACTTTTGACCATCACGTGGATGATCTCTTTCTGATGCATAGCTCAGTTGCACATGGGCTGGACAGGGTGTATGACAACTCACCTTGCTCAGTTTTGGGAAGCAAGCTTTGTCAGCCTTCTGCGTTGCTTCCTTATGAGATATTCACTCCTGCGACATCTACAGTCAGATTCGATTCAATTTGGCAGGATTTGTCAGTTGTATTGATGATGATTTTACAAGAGCTAGTTGGTGATCACAGGGACATTACACGGTTCTACCCTTCGGATCCGGGTCGACTAGTGTGTTTTTTGTTTATGAGATTGCTTGGGGACAAGCAATTTCAGGAAGGGCGGACTGTAATGTCCCCTTTTTAGCTCACCATGGTTGGTGGTTTGGATTAGCCTATCAGTCTCCCTCGTAGGCTAGGTCAGTTGGTTAGAGGGTCTCAGTTGGCAGAACCAGAGGAAAATTCCCACTCTAGAGGTCAGGGATGTTCAAGATTGCTCTTCGTTTGGATCAGTTGGCACACTTACTATTTATAGTAAGTGTCTATTTCAGGAAGCCAGGGTTTCTATCTTTAGCAGGGCACCTAAACTAGTTGGTGGCAATGTGGAGATTTGGTATCATTGACAAAGCTTTCATCCAGAGACTTACTATTTATAGTAAGTCAAATATGCCCATGTTGCTATTTTTGGCAGTGCACTCTGACTTGCTATTAGAAGAGATCATCAATTAATGAAGTGAAATAAGTTTATTGGCTCAAGTTCAAGGTATTAATTATTAATAAAGAATTCTTTATTAATAATTAATTATTAAAAGTTATAATATAAAGTTTTTATTTAAATGGGGCCAAGTGACACATAAAATTGCATTAAATGAATATGTTATAAAGTGACATATTAAATGAATATTTAAAGTCAACATGTATCATGACTTCCAGCACCTGATAGAGACAAAAGATCATGGTTTTCCTATGCATGGATGACGATGTGATACTACGCTCCTTACGTGTCTTAATCACAGATAAAGACTAAACGTTGTTCCTATCCTTGACTCAATAAATAATTCCACATTGGCTACCATAACTCGGCATCAGGTTTAATATAGTCGAAACTACTTTGTCAACCTTGTCTTTTGTGGGGAACAATGCAAATTTGGAATTTAGTGGACTTTTTTCAATAACCTGCACTTTCCCACTCACGTGTCACAACAAAATGACAAAAACAATCTTTGCAAGAGGTGTGTCGCCTTTGGACTCCTGAAATTTATAGCCTCCATTGATAATCCCACTAAAGATTGTAAGTGAATCCTCCAAGTTCCACCTAGGCCAGATCTCCCTATTAAAATAATATTTTATTACTTAATAGTCATTTAGGCATATTTAGCTAGTTGCTATTTCAGACTTCAGTTTATGTTTGTTTCATCTAGAAACATTGTAATGTAATTTCCTATATAATGTAACTTTGTTTTCATAATCAATCAAGCAATTATCATTACATGGTATCGAAGTGGTTTTGATTTGTTTTGCAAAGTCTTTTCAATAAAAATTTGAGGAAAAATTCTTAAAGCTTTTTGAGAAATCGAGGGTTTCTGGTTGTGGGTATCAGCTCTTGGTTTTTTGGGATGAGAAATCAAGGATTTTAAAATCCCAATTTCACATTTTTTGAGGTTGAAAAATTGCATTTTTTTTTTTATGGCCAACTCCTGCAATCCACATGTTTTATACTCACGTTTTTCCCTAAATTTGTGGCATTTTATCTATATGGCCTACAACTGTTTTCTCAAGGGCTACACAACCTCCAAACTTTGTTTGAAGCTTGTGCAACTGCATTTTTTCTTGCCTGCGTTCTTGCATTTTTTGTGCGCAACACAAACCCTTTGAAATCATTCTTGCAATTTTTTTGTGCTACTTTTTTTCTTCTACACACACCTTACCTTGTTTGTAGAGCCTGTGCGAAGGTATTTATGTTTTTGTAACTGTAACCATCATTTGTATTTCTTAGGCACCCTTGTATTTTTCATGGCTAGGGTTTTCTACAACCTGTTTGTGCATTCCTAGGGTTTTCTGCAACCTGTTTGTGTTCCCATCATTTTCTGCCATTGTTTTGATTATTTTATAAAATTGTGGCAGATAGGGTTAGGTTTTTATTGGTTTTGTGGGTATTCATTTTTTGGCTCATGCCTCGAAGTTGATGCCTTGGAATTTGTGCCTTGAGTTTTGTGCCAACAATCTACAATTTCACTGACGTTGGGATTTTTGCTAGCAACATGTTATTTTAAAGAAAAGTCAACATATTAGCCTTTAATCATTTTTTACCTTGTTTTTTGTGCATTGAAAAGTGGGAGGGATGGTGTCTCTGACGAACATCATGTTGGAGAGCAATTAGAAGTTCAACGCTCATAATTAAAACACATGGAAACAACAAATGCTTACTATATTCGTGTATTGATGCCTTGATCAAATTGTCTTTGGGAAAGCTGCACGTCCCACGACAACAACAAAAGATCAAGACAAGAACAATGAGAGAACTTGTGAAGTGTTGATGCTTATCAAGTTGTTGGTCACTAATCATCAGCCTCCTCAAGTGTTGTCTGCTAAGACAGCTGCAAAGATTTGGAAACAGTTGAAGGGTCCCCATGAAACCTTAGATAAAAGAAGATCATTCTATCTCAGGAATCAACTATTTTCGATCATAATGGATAAGAAAGTGTCCCTGCAGGAGCATCTGACAAAGATAAAGGATATTCGTGACCAACTAGAGGTTATTGGTCGCACAATGGAAGAAGAGGACATGGTAGTCATTACGCTGAAGAGTCTACCACAGTCCTATGAGAACTTCATTGAGATACTCAACATTACTTCCACCAGTGTTGATCTCAAATTTCTTGATCTTTGCAACAAGCTTCTATAGCAGGATCAATGGAAAAAGTAGTTTGGGATCAATACTAGTACTTCCTCTACCGAATAGGTTTTCAGAGAAAAGCCTTAGATAAGGACAAAGGTAAAGGAAATTCTTCTCAGCAGAAGGGATAAGATAAATCTCAGGAGAACCCAAGAAGAATGTTTAGTGCAATTATTGTCACAAGTGTGGTCATATGAAGAAAGAATGCAAAAAACGCTTGGTTGTTGAACAATCCAAGTAGGGAGGGTCTCAACAGAAGGCCTATGTTGCAAAGCATACTGAGTCTTCCGTTTATGCTTTTATGGCCTAAAGAGCAACTGACCATGTCAAATTGTCTACTTGATACATCAATTCTAGAGCTTCTCGACATTTCACTCATCGACGACACTAGTTCACATAATACAAAGTTACAAACTATTCAGAGATTTTGTTATCTTTAGAGGAGAAGAGTATACTGTTGTCGGTAAGGGCAATGTTCATATTACATCTGGAAGGAGAAATCTGATATTTCTCAATGTATACTATGTTCCAGACACGGAACTCATCTTTCTCTTCGTCAGTTAGATTATGTGCCATTCTTCTAAGCTCGATGTCATCTTCAGTGCACACAAGTGCAACATTATTGACAAAGAAACTCACACCATTGTTGTTGTAGGCCTTGAGGTTCATGGTCTTGACTCTTTACTGATTCGTTCACACCGGTGATTCCCAAGAGCATGCCATGACAACAAAGAGCTCTTCCATCAACACACTTTGGCAATAGTGGTATGGCCATCTAAATATTCATTCTCTCTCAGTTGGCTCGAGAGAGTTTGGTCATTGGATTACGTGAGATTTAGTTTCAGAGTCATGGTGTGTGCATATCTTGCCGGGTAGGAAAGCAACTCGGATATCTTTCTCAGATGGGGACTCTTGGAAGGCATCCAAGGTCTTGCAGCTAGTTCATGCAGATGTTCGTGGACTAATGTTTACTCTATCAATCACTGGATCTAGGCATTTTTAGTTATTTTTTGATGATTTCGGTAGGAAAATGTAGGTGTTTTTCCTTAAAGAAAAATCAAAGGTGTTTGGTATATTTTAGAAGTGTAAGGCCTTAGTTGAAAAAGAGTTAGGATGTCAAATCATCACTCTTAAGTCAAATAATGGGGGGAATTTTGTTCTACTAATTTATCCAACTTTTGTGCTACACATGGCAGTAAGCATCAACTTACTACACACTACACACTTTAGCAAAATGGTGTTGTTGAGCGGAGGAACCACACATTCACCGAAATGGTTGTTCTATGTCGGAGCATAGACATGTTCCTAAATTTTTTTTGGCAGAAGCAATCTACACTGCAGCTTACCATCTGAACATGTCTCCCACACAAGCCATTAAGAAGATGACTCCAAAGAAAGTTTGGTCTAGGAAGAAGTCCACAATCAGTCATTTGAAGGTTTTTGGCTCTACAACTTATGTTTGGATTCTAGATTCCAAGAGAATAAAACTGGATTCCAAGAGCCAAAATTTAATGTTCACAGGCTACAATGACAACCATAAGGCTTATCGACCGATAGATGTGGACATTGATCGTCTCATTTTCAGTTAAGATGTCGTATTTGATGGAGGGACTTTTCAGCCTACTCCTATTTTGAGTCTTGAAGATTTGCCTCTAAAGGCTAAGGATTTGGGTGTTTGACTAACTTTAGCTCCACCTAAAGGGAGGGATTTTGATGATTTTGAACTTGAGGTTATTAAATCTCCTCGGCATGATCTTGCTCCAGTAGAATTTCCTTAGGATAACATTGATCAACATCTAGATGACTTGATTGTAGGAAGCCCTAGTCATGTTGATTGTCTTGCTTTGGACACAAGTGCTTCTACTCTTTGCCCTAAGTGGTGGGAAAAGACCATTGGTGATGTTCGAGATGATAAAATGGTTGAGGGTATGTCTTCTAGATGCAAGAGCAAAAAGAAGTCAGTTAATTTTTCTCTTATGGCAAGTCTTCAAAGTGTTTGTGAGCCTCAGACTCATTCAGAGGCCAAAGGAATACCTGAATGGGATAATGCTATGGAAGCTAAGTATCATAGTCTTCAGAAGAACAACACTTGGGTTATGTGAGATCTTTCGCTTGGGAAGAATCCCATTGGTCACAAATGGGTCTATAAAGTGAAGTACAAAGTTAATGGAACCCTTGATAAGTACAAAGTTGGTTGGTGGCTAAAGGGTTCTCATAGAAAGAAGGCATCAGTTAGGAGGAAACCTTTGCTCCTACAACAAAGATGAGCACCATTTGGTTGGTTTCGGCTTTTGCAACACAGTGTGGTTGGATGGTCCATCAAAATGGACGTCAAGAGTGCCTTCCTCAACGATGATTTGGAGGAAGAGGTCTACATGATAGAGCCTCAAGGTTTCCAGTAAAGAACACTAGGTATGTAGACTGGTGAAGGCTCTCTATGGCCTCAAGTAGGCTCCTCAAGCATGGTACATCGAAATTGACAAGTACTTGGTTGAGCAAGGCTTTCAGAGGAGTCCTTTGAATCCCAACTTGTATGTGAAGAACACTGGTAGTAATATCCTTCTACTTGTCATCTATGTTGATGACTTGATCATTACTGGTAGTGCAACACATTTGATTGAATAGATCAAACAGAATTTGTGCTAGTCATTTGATATGACAGATTTGGGACTTCTGCATTATTGTCTCGGTGTAGAGGTTTGGCAGATAGGTGGTAATATCTTTATCTCTTAGTCAAAGTTTTCCAGGAGTTTGCTAGATAAGTTTAGGATGAATGATTGCAAACCTTGATCTACAACTAGTACGCAACCTTCAGCATTTAAGCAACTAGTGGGCGGCCTAATCTATGTTAAAGCCACTAGACTTGATCTCAGTTATGTTGTGAGCAACATATCTCGCTTCATGAAAACCCTTAAGGTAGAAAATTGTGTTGTAGCGAAGCATGTACTAACATATGTGAACGTGACACCTGACTTTGGCATTCTGTACAACAGAAGAAAATATCCTCGGCTGATTAGTTTTACAAACTCAGACTGGGCAGGTTCAGTTGATGACAGGAAGTCTACTTCTAGGTATGTCTTCAATCTTGGTATGTGTGCAGTCAAATTGACCGGTAAGAAGCAACAAGCAACAACTCTTTCCTCAACAAAAGCAAAATATCGGAGATCTGTAAAAGCAACATGTGAGGCAGTTTGGCTTCGAAGGATGCTTTCTAACATGCAAATGTCAAGAAGGTCCTTCACCCATGTACTGGGACAATCAAGGGGTTCTAAAACTTACCAAGAATCTAGTCTTCCACGAGCACACAAAACATGTTGAACTTCACTATCATTTCATCCACAAACTTGTAGATGGATCAATACAGTTGCAATATTTTCCAACTAAGGATCAGACTACAAACAACCTCACCAAGTCTTTGAGCCCGGACAAGTTTGTAAAATTGAAGGGGCAACTTAGTGTAGTTGATAGAATGACCGTTAAGGGAGGGTATTAAAGTAATATTTTATTATTTAATGTTCATTTAGGTATATTTAGTTTAGCTAGTTAGTTGCTATTTTAGACTTCAACTTATGCTTTTTTTCATTTAGAAACATCATAATGTAATTGCCTATATAACATAAATGTTTCATAATCAATCAAGCAATTACAATTACACTCCCTGGAGTAAAAATGGTTGCTCGGTTCCCTCGAGAACAATGTTGTGAATATCACACCAAGAAATAATTATTCATGTCATGTGTTTTACAATTCCCAAAACAATTCATATAACATGATTTTTCTTGTACAACAGTTCCTTCAGTTACTTTATTAAAAGTAAGTTTATAAAATAAATTTAAGTCAACTAGTTTATTAATTACACTGTTACAAGACCCGGACTCAGCTCAAACTCGAAAAGCTGATTTTTAACTTGAACTCAGACTCGGTGTCTGGACTCAGCAAAAACTCAGCAAGGACTTGACAAATTGAAAAACCCAAGAAATTCAATGTTTTTTAAGGATTTAAAACTTTTTTCATGCATCATTTAATAAATTAACCTTAAAGACATAATAATTGAGATAAATAGAAGCTACTTTGCACACATACACAAGTTTACATTGATCCCATTAGTATAAGTGCAAATTTCTGAAGGAAATAAGTTAAACTAAATAATAAATTAGAAATATAAATAGTGTCACTGCCAAAAATGTCTACAATATTCATGGAATCGAAAGGTCAAAACATATATCAAAATAAAAGCTAGAGCCTAGAAGACTAAGGTTTAGAGTAGCCTATATCAGTGACCAATCAACCCCACAACCTTCCTATGTGTACACCAAAGATAGGTCCTAGAAGATTTTGCAGCCATGATATCTGTCAGTGTCTCAGGCTTAGCCTCAGTGACATCCACATTTCCATCCACATCATCCTTAGGGTCCTCCAATGGGACTCGTCGTGCTCTAGCCTCCTCTACCATCGCTACTGCCTCTGCCCCTGCCTCTTGATCCACCTGATCGACCTATTCCAAGTTTTCATCATTGAAGACAGGATCATCAACCTCAGTGTTCCACTCTACCTGTGGATCAACCTCTAAAGTGATAGATGTGTCAGTGCCCAAGATCTGTTTGTGATGGAGGTGAAGGTTGTAATGAACAAACACAAGATCATTGAATCTTTTCACTGCCAACTTGTTGCGCTTTTTTGACTGTATATGCTCGAACATGCTTTAGTTGCTCTCGCATCCTGAAGCACTACATGGACGGCTCAAGATACGAACTGCAATCCTTTGTAGATTTGACACCTTAGCACCAAACATCTCCCACCAGGCATCCGAAACAAGAAAAATTAAAAATCAATTGTATTCTATAACCTTGACTTTATCAACATAAAATGGTAATAGAATCATAGATAGAAAACTTTAAGATTTAAATTTTAAATTATCCCTTGAATAGATTTTTACCTGGCATCATTTGTGTTCGGTTTTGCTTGCATATGTCTCTTTAGAAGAAGTTTCCTTGTGAATTCCTAAACATTTCTATCTCACAGACTATGTGTGCTCCAAATAATGAATCAAGTGACATTCTCTCTACAACTTTGTCAGGCCCACTCCACACCTTGTCATCGGCCTTGGAATCTGGGCAAAATTGGAATATTGGATTAAGGTAGTAGGCAACTGCATGTATAGGCCTGTGAAGCAGATTGTGCCATCGTCAATCAATGACCTCCCATGTTGGATCGTATCTAGCTTGATTCCTTTAATAAATAGATCTAATGGCCTTCTTCACCCTGTCCATGCCCTCATAAATGTATCCAATTACGGGCTTCTCTCCATCAACAATTCGTAGGAGAACAATAAGAGGCTCTATGAACTGTGATTATTGTGAAGTTGAAACATTAAGTAAGTTTTAGGTTTTTCTTTAAAAAAAGAACAATGAACATAAACAAGTGTGAACAAAAATGAGGAAATGGGAACAAAACGGAAAATTACCTGCACAATCTCCTTGGCCGATTTCCAAAAGCCATTCTCTTCAAAAACCCGTTTAGTCGTCTCAATCCTTGCATTGCCCTTCACATATGATGACGTGGTCGACTCCTCACTTACAAACATGCGTTTCAAACCGGTCTTGGACTGAAGCAAGGATTGCATCGTGATAAAATTGGTTGCAAATCGGGTGATCCCTGGACGAGCCAACTCTTTCTTAGTTGTGAAATTGCTCATAAGGATGAGGACCCAAGTATGATTATAAATGAATTTACAAATACTCCTTGCATGCTCTACACATGTTTTTATTTGGGGAAGTTTGCCAAGATCCTCCAATATGAGGTCAAGGCAATGAGCAACACAAGGGGTCAAAAACAAGGTGGGGTGCCTCTGCATAAGAAGTTTACCTATAGAAACATAATTTGTTGCATTATCAATGACTACCCGTACCACATTCTCCTCACACACCTCCTTCAACACTTCCTCCAAGACCTCACAAAGATACTCAACATTTTTTGTTTTTCCTGAAGCATCAACTAACTTCAAAAACATCGTGCTTCCTGAGAAAGAAAAACAAATTTAGTAAAAAAAAAAATTAAAACTTAATCACTAAATCAATATTGAATATTGTTTACAAATTAGTAAGTACAAGTTCTACAAGTATTTGATGAGGAGACAAGAAAATTCAGCAGTGTTCTACTTCTGTCGGTCCAACCATTAGTCATGATGGTGCAACCCTTCCTCCTCCATACCTCACGCTGCTTGGAAATTGTGGCTTTGACATCAGCCACCTTTCAAGTCAAAATATGTCCTTTAAGCTCCTCATCATTAGGGGCTTTGAAACCTGCACCACAAACAATAACATCTACCATAATTCGCTGGTCTCCACAAAATCAAATTCGCTCTCCCCAAGCTTTTAGACACAAGAAAAGTCGCTCAAAATGGAGGGAAACCAATCTGCAGTTGGTAAAAATCAGAGGTTGTCTACGCTTGGAAATGGAGTGCTGGAAATGGTGATTAGGAAAATCGCCCGGCCTGCCCAATGAAATTCGCACCCCTGGAGAAAATCAGAACTGCACTAAATAAAAAAATCAGAGCTTGCCCTTGTGAATTTGCAAAATGAAATTGGAAAATGTCTCTTATATACCCATCTAGTTTGCCAAAAGGGACAACTTGCCTCGGGTAGTTAGAATTTTCAATTAAAATCGCACCTCTTGGGGAA
>MU228157.1:4287644-4303007 GCA_018584345.1 Thuja plicata | reverse complement strand
CCATTTCGAAAAATAAATAAATACAAGGGGGGGGGGGAGGGGGGGCAGATTTGAATCAATTTGCATAGCATGGGGCCCCAAGAAAAAGAATAGCTTTCCATTTAAAATCGAAAACCAAGGAGAGGGCTTAAAATTAATTTAAATGCTCTTGACAACCTCAAACTTAGTGCCCTCTAAGCCACACGTTTCACTTAGGGATGGGCCTGTCTCCTTTAAAAAATCTGATTTATCTATCCAAGGGCCACACATTTCATATAAGGCATGGCTGATTTGAATTTGTAAAACACAAGCCTCTTTAATTAAATCGAATTTTGCAAGCATATGGGGGTTTTAAATATTAATTAAATTGAAATTACCATCAGCATGGAGGGTTTAAAATGTTGAATTTGGATTTTTTTAAAGGGCAGCCCCAAGACCATCTTCGAATTTTACACGAAGAGCCATTAAAAAAATGCTTTGAAAATAACCACTAAGATCCAAAAGACTTCGAATTACCAAGGGTGGATTACCCCAAAATTCATAGAAATTATAAATCAAAGGCCCCAAAGGCCCCAAAATGGATTTTGAATTTGCAAAGAACGCCATTTTGGCATAAAAATCGACATTAATGGGAGATGTGCATCGAAATTTGCAACACATGGCTTGGTGAAAATCGAAATTACTTAACTTGATATTGCAAGAGGTAGCTTGTTGAAAATATAGGGCCTGCGAGAACCACTCCGCCAGAAAATAGGGCTTGCGAGAACCACTCTGCCAGAAAATAGGGCCTGCGAGAACCACTCTGCCAGAAATGAATTTGGGCGAGGTAGTTCATACAAGTTTTTGACACAATCACCCTTCCCGAATTTGAAACTTGTATGCGCTAGCATGCCAGAAATGAAGTTTGGGCGAGGGGGTTGTGCAAGACTTGATAGAGGTGGCCTTCCCAAACTTACTTCTCAAATTTCCTAAGTCAAAAGTTTCTCTTTTAATCCAAAATTTGCCTTGCAAAGTTGAATCGTCCAAAATGCCTTATGCAAAAATTAATTTATTTCACCCAAAATAATAATTCCACTTTATGCCCAAGTTGAAAATTTGTAAGAGGCAGTCTGCCAGAAATTGAAACTTGACAGAGGGGGGCTGCCAGAAATTAAAACTTGACAAAGGTGTCCTGCCAGAAATTAAAACTTGACAGAGGTGGCTTACTAAAAATCTAAACTTGATAGAGGTGGCCTGCCAAAAATTGAAACTTGATAGAGGTTGCCTGCCATAAATTAAAACTTGACAGAGGTGGCCTGCTAGAAATTAAAACTTGACAGAGGTGGCCTACCAGAAATTGAAACTTGACAGAGGCGCCCTTCCAGAAATTGAAACTCTTGCACAAAACTCTTTTTCCAAATTTTAAATTCAACTTCAAATTTCAATTTTAATTCCAAATTTCCCTATAAGATCGGAAATGATTAAATTGCCTCAGCCAAAATTGATTTTTTTTAAATTTTCACTATCTAAGCCATGTTGAAATTAAACACAAGTTGCCTGCCATAAATCAAAGGTGAAGTGGCCATGTTGTCGAAAAGTGTAAGGGTGAGCTTGTTGAAAAATAAAAATTTGTAAGTACCAGCTCGCCAGAAATTAAATCTTGACATGGTCACTATGCCCAAAATTCCAGACTTGTACAAAATTTCAATGTAAATCAAAATTTTAACCCAATATCAATTTTGCACTTCATGCTCGAAAACTTCCAAAATTCTAACCATCATCACAAAGTCAAATCAATAATCCAAATCTTCAATTTGGATTTGCAAAATTGCCATTCTTATAAAATTACCAGACTTAGCCACAATTTCAATTTTGCAAACCGCTATCATCTACGTTCAAAACCGAATCGCCAGGGGAAAATCAATCAGACTTGGGATCTAAAGCCATCCTACTCTCAAATCTCTAATTTCAAACCGGAGAAACATTGGCAAAGCAAGTTGAAAGAGGGGGTCCCCAAGAATTGGGGCGCTGGTGTGAAAACCTCACAACATCTAGTGACTCCACTGAAGAAATGTTCCTTAACATTTCAAGAACAAAATGTCTCAGAACCAAGAATCTCAGGACAACCTATCCGAAAGTCCAATGATGAGAAAAGCACTCAACAAGGGAAAAAAATTTCTTGTCAACCCTAAGAACCTTGACCATAAGCTACTCACGTGTGTGCAAGTGTGCTCATTCCCTACTCAACAAGAACTTAGCAACTTCTCTGATCCATCAAACTTAGCTATTTTAATATCCTTACTCCAAAAACATCCTGAATAGAGCCTCGCTGCTAGTCAAGCGTCTATAGCCCCGACGAGGTTATCGCTGTGACCCACCACAAGCAAGGTTCTACCTTTAATGATTTTATTATAGCACTGGTAGAGATGCGTGCACACCCTGAGCCAATTTTTCTTTCTTTCTCATTTTCACATTGATTTTCAATTTTGCACTCTTTTCTTTTGATACTTCTTTCTTTCACTTTTCAAACTTTTGTTTGGCTTGCAGGCAATGAAGCCCGCAGAGGGTTTGGAAGACCACATTGGCGCTGCAGCAAGTGTATGATTTTTACTAAGTCCAACTTCACTTCGGATTTACTACGAACTTGGAGCAATTAAGTGTGAGTAAAGTATTGTAACACTTGCCAGAGGTGTCCTAAGAACAACAATCGAGTTTGACCCAACTTTAGTACAAATTCTATCATAGATAGACGACTAGGTACAACCTTTAATTCCTTGAAATTTGCCAAATATATTCAAGAAATCAATAGGACGTACTCAACTTAAGTACCCAACAATGTGGGATCCACACGCCTCACCCACGAGCCATAACTGGACCCCTGAACTTGCAAAGCCCAAAAGCCAAAACTTAAGCCAAAAACAAGGACCAACGAGTCCTAGACAAACCGAAACTAAACTAAAAATTGAAAGGAAACCTACTCTAACCAATAGAAAAGAAACCTACTCTAACCTCTTGAACCAAAGGGGTTCAAGACAAAACCTAAACTAAATATGTACAAAGGGACTCCGAAAGGAGGCCTAAGCTTGGAAATAATGCTTGAGGAACTGCCTGTTGACAGGCAACGACATCCCTACCAGTTAGTGTCTTCAGTTTAAAAGCATTATCCTCAAGAATTTCAGAAATTTGAAAGGGACCTTTCTACAACTTGTCAAATTTATCATTATCTCCACGTCTCTCATGGGCCTTGTCCCAGTACAAAACTAGGTCCGAAATTGTAAAGGCCTTCACTTTAGCTCTTCTATCAAATCATCCCTTCACTACCCCTTGGTGTTTTGTAAATCATTCTAGGGCTTCATCTCTTTTCTCGTCCAGTTGCATCAATTGGGACAGTCTAACATGGACTCTATCTTCGTTCTCGTAAAATTCTTGCATGAATTGCAATGTTGGGATTTTCAATTGGATTGGGAAGACTAGGTCTTGTCCGTATATCAAATGGTATGGGGAAGTTCCTAAGGATTCTTTTGATCTTGTTCTATCTGCCCACAAAGCATATTTCAGTTGGGTGTGCCAATCTCTTGGATTGTTATCTAATAGTTTCTTGATGACACTCAATAGATTTTTGTTCGTTGATTCTGCTAGGCCATTTCCCTAGGGATAGTAGTTAGATGAAAATTTCAAAGTGATCCCATAATCAAAAGCCCAGTTAGAAAGCTTAAGTGAAGCAAAAGCAGAACCATTATCACAAACCAAAGCATAAGGACATCCAAACCTTGTAACAATTTTATCTTCAAGAAATTTAATGATAACTTCAGCAGTGCAATTCTTAAAGGCTTGGGCTTCTGTCCACCGAGTACAGTAATCAGTAGCGGTCAGAATATACCTGTGTTGCGCTGAGGAAGGAGGATTGATCATACCAATGAAGTCGAGCCCCCATTTCCCAAATGGTTTTACCTCGATGACTAGCTGCAGTGGCATTGCGGGATTTCTCTCACGAGCCACAGATGTCTAGGAAACATGACAAGTCTTCACATGTTCGTGCGTATCTTTGAACAAAGTTGGCCAATAATATCCTGATCTCCTAATTTTATGCGTAATGGCCAAACCTGCTCCATGTCCTATTCCAAACTTATCGTGAAAATGCTCTAAAATTCTTCCTGCCTCATCCTTTCCAACACATCTTAAGTATATTGATCCTTGTAACATGTACCTTTTGCTTTTCAACTTCAATGCTTTCTTCTGTGTCGAGTTTAAATGTGGGGGCACCTATGGTTCAGCAGATAATTGATAATGTCTGGGTACCACTCATCTGGGCACACATCTTCTAACTCATAAACTTGTTGTACTAGGTTTGGCCCATCACACGCCATCGTTTGCGCTAGCTGTTGTCCTCTGACTAGCCTCATCGACTGGATATCTATGTCATACTCCTGGATAGTCGCGCCCCACTTTCCTCTTCTCTCGCCCAACTCGTTGTGCATTAGCAACGTGTTTACTGCTATGTCAGGAACAATTGCATGTACTTTTCTTCTTAGTATGTAATGTCTAAACTTCTCGATTGCTTTCACCAGCGCATATGCTTGCTTTTCTATATTTGGATATCTCAATTCTGCTTCTTTGAGGGGGTGCTCATAAATGTGATTGGATGTTCTTCACCCTCGTTCTTTTGGGTCAAAATGGCCGCATATGCATGATCAGAGGCGAATGAATATATGTAGAAAGGCCTCTCGTAATCAGGACTCACTAAGACTGGAGCATTGGTAATAGCTTGCTTGATCTCTTCGAATGCCTCTTTGGTTGCTGGAGTCCAATCCATCTTAGCATTCTTCTTGAGCATATCGTTTGTAGGCTTGACTATCTCCGCAAATGCTGATATAAACTTTCTCACAAAATCGATCTTGCCAAAAAATGATTTTAGCTCTTTCTTACTGGCTAGCAAGTTTCAATTGAAATTGCCTCAACTCTTTTAGGATCGATCATGATCCCTCTCTCTGAAATCACATGCCCCAATAGTCTTCCTTCAATTACTCCAAACATGCATTTCTTAGGATTCGGAAACAACAAATTTCCTGCATCTTGTGAACACTTTCCTTAAGTCCTCAATATGATCTTCTCTTCGCTTCAAAAATACTGTAATGTTGTTTCTGTACTTCTTCAATCTTTTATCATTGCAGGCAAACTTCTGTCTCACTTGTTCAGTTACTAGAGATGAATCTCCGTGGACATGGATTGCTTTAGCGCCTTTCTTGATTGCACACAACAAGCCAAGAATCAAAGCTTCATATTCGGCCATGTTGCTAGTGCACTGGAACTGTAACCTATGTGCTGCTAAATAAGTTGCCCCTGTAGGACTAGTTAATTTAAATCCATCTCCAGTGCCTTGTTTGGTCTTGGAATCATCAGACCTTAATGTTCATATTCCATTGCTTTCTTTAGGATCTCCTTGGACTTCTTCGGACTTACTCGATTCATCTTTTATCTTTGGATCGCATGGTCGGGCTTGATTTCTCATTTCACCCATCTTGCTACTTCCTGCTATATCTACTTGTAAGACGTCAACCTTTTTCTTTCCCTGTTGCTCGTCTTGTCTTAATGCTCCTGAGGTTCTTTTCTCTACTTTCTCTAATGCGACTTTGCACAAGCAACAGAATGGAAGGCATTATGGATCCTGCACCAATTGGGCAATAACAAATCTCTCACCAATGTTCAGTTACCCAACTCTAGACTTTGATGCATTGTCCTCATTACGAAATTTCTAAATTTTTCAAACATCCATTCTCCTTCATCTGATGAAGAATCGCGATCTGATTCAATGACTAGTTCGGTGGATTCTTGTTTTCTTGCCTTGCCAGAAATATGCAACATCAAGACTTCTTCAACTTTGGGCTTGTAAAGGCCCAAGTCTCTTTCGACAAACAACACTTCGTTTCCTCCCCCATACTCTGTAATAGTTAATTTCAACCTTGGAGTATTATCGATCTTGATTTGATTAGCTAACCCTTTCCATGACAACCACATGTGAGATAAGTCGGTGGCCATATAACCATTCAATCGTCTAGTCCAG
The DNA here is from genome assembly GCA_018584345.1 of Thuja plicata. Lineage (NCBI taxonomy): Eukaryota > Viridiplantae > Streptophyta > Pinopsida > Cupressales > Cupressaceae > Thuja > Thuja plicata. Next base: position 4,296,988 of record MU228157.1, on the reverse strand, counting down.
TCTCTACCCAGGATCAAGCCATAATAATCAAATACGCCTACAACTGCTATGTCAATAAGTTGTTCCATCCTAGGATTCGAGGCTAATTGCATGTGGATGTTGTTGAGTTCGCCCACCACTAGTATTTCAGTTTTGTCTAATTGAGTCTCTCTTATTCGACTTTGCTGGGACAAGTTCTAATGACCTACAAACAGCCAAGGGCATAACATTGCTAGATGCTCCTGAATCTATCAGACAATTATGTAATAATTTTCCGAATATTCTTACTGATAGCAGAAAGGGGGCTGGTTCATCTTTGCCTTGATAAAACACTACTGGAGTTTTGAATCGAAGCTTGAGCTTTGTCTTTGTCTCAGTTGATTGAGCTAGCTCTTCCGTCTTTTACTTTTCACTTGTTTTGGCAACATCTCTACCATCATTTGCATCTTGGCTTGGGGCTGCTGCACTTTGAGCTACATAAACTGGCTGTGGTGCCTGCTAGTTATTGAAGGTATCAAGATCTCCATATGAGATGATTTGAGTTGGACTCGTCTCTTGGATCACATTCACTGTATTATGAGGAGGTCTGTTTGTCTTTGTGGAAACTTGAGCTTGGGGTCCATGACTCTTGTTATCTTTCAGGCTATTGAGGAAAATATCTCTAATCTCTGTCACTTTCATCAACTCGAACAATGGTAGATTAAATTTAATCTTCTTCATTTCTTTAGTTACACTATGTCCTAGTTTACTCCACTTTTCATTGCTTGTGGGATTAGTAGCTGCATGCTCTTTATTAGTACCTTGAGTTCCACGCACGCCTTGAGGAGCATTAGCACTTTGACTACTACTATTGTTATTGACCTGTCTATACTCTGGAGCATCCTTCGGATAATTTGGCACATTACTAGCATTCGGATGAGGAGGTGTATTGAAGCTATTTGGTGGAATGGAAGAAGTCAAAGGCTCATCATTCCTTCTATTACCCCTTTGGTAAAACGTGGTAAAACCTTGTTGAATTTCCTTGTGGCTTCTAGAAAGTTCAAACATTACTAGTGCCTTGGACAAGGACATTATTGTCCAATGGAGTGAAACGATACCCGGATTCCTTCGTTGGTTCACTTGGACCAGGTGGTGCATCTACTGGGCCATTTGCTGATGCCGGCGGAAATTTCCCTTCATGTTCTTCATAAGCTTCAAATTCAGGAGGGAAAAATAATTCTTCGAAAGTTAAGCATTGATCGTATCTCGGGGTAGGTACTAACTCATATCCAGTAATTTGGGTATCATCTTGATTGATCGATTCATCCACCACCTTTTGGAATAGGTTTGATGGCTTCTTAAACTCAACACATTGTAATTCTGGATGTTGGTTTGTCTCATGAAATCTAGAATATTGGGATAATGCTGACTCCACCAAGAATATCCTTTCAACTGGTATGTTCTCTGAAGCAGGTGGGTTGTCGAGTGGCGACACAACATTGGCATTATTCGGATTGGTGTTCCATGGCTTCCTTTGGTTGTTGTATCCTTGATTTCTAGACTGAGCACCACCTTGATAGTTTCTTTGATACCCACCATCCGGGTTAAACCTTTGGTAACCGCCATCTTGATTACCTCTTTGGTAATTACTGTCTTGATTATTTCTTTGGTAATCCCTTTGATAACCACCTTGGTAATTTCCATGATTTCCTTGGAAATTCCTTTGCGTACTCTGAAGCTGGTTATTCTGATTCTTTAAGTATGTAACCTTAGTGGAGAGCTTCTTCACTTGCTCGACTAACTCTTTAATCTCATCTTTCTCTTCTTGTGTTCTTGCAAATGTACTTGTGCTTTGAAGATAAAATGGCATTGCAGGAGGTGCGTGAGATAAGGGAGCTCCAGGATGCACCACGAGTTGATTTGAGGGAGCTTGATATGTCGGTCGTGGACCTTGAGTAATTGTCGTTGCCGACCCCGACATATTTTGCTTCATCCACTTGGCTACCTCCATTGCTCTAACATATGCCTCATTCAAATTAGCTGGTCTAGGATGAGAGATTCTTGTGAACATGGATCTTTGAGAATCCAAAGCGTTGTAATACATTTCCATGACACCGACGTCTTGTACAGTATAAGGAGCTTGCAACCGAGTGCATGCTCTATGAAAATGATTGTTGAAAGAACTGATGGACTCTTGATCTTGCCTTCTAATATCCGCAAACTGCTTGTACAAGTCCAACGGGCTGATGGGAATACCAAACTTTCCCACGAATGCATCTCTCAATTGAATCCACCCAGTTATGGACAAAGTTGGCAAATGGACAAACCAGTAGAAGGCCTCTTCTCCCAAAGAGTGAGGGAAGAGCCTGCATGCTACATCCTCATGTTGAATTCTCCTATTACATAATGAGTCTTCGAAAACCTTGATATGTTCCTCTGCTGTATGATTGGGGTCATTCATTTGAAACTTGGAACAGAAGTGCGTTGGATTCTTGGGCAAATCGTGATATTGATTAAACGTGTGAGGTGAAGCATTGTTTTGAATCCATGGGGCTGCGCCATCATTGCTTGACTTGGTTGAATTGGTGTTAGTTGAGTAACTTGAGCTTGGGTGCCCTGAATTTGGGGAACTTGTACTGGACTACTAGAAGAACTTGCCCAGCTTGTAGCGTTAGCTACCCAATGATTTCTTCCTTTCTTGTGGAATTGCAGCTCTACCAAATCTTCCTCTTGCTTTGGAGTTGATCTCAATACTCTTTGCCTTCTCTCTGATTGTATTCTTTCGAACCTTTCTGGGGAGAAAGATCCAATCTTCTTATCCAGCTTGGTATTCAATTTTGACCTTCTTCAATAGTTGATTGGGATGACTCGCGCTTTCCTTACCTCTCAAGCTTTCTTTGAATTTCTCTTTGGCAATCCAACCTTTTCTGAATTCTTCTCTCAAATGCTCGTGCCTTCCTTTCTTCTTGATTCAATGCATTTGCAGTACCCAAGTACTCTCTATTGTCTCTTCTCTCCCAAAAGGCCGTGTGCAATGTAGCTATAATATGGTCTTGAAGTGTTCCCCAAGTTGATCTAGGCTATTGGGATCTAGGAAGAACCATTCTTTGTCATTTTTCAATTCTGTCTCTCTTGTTCTAACCTCGCTTGGGCTTCTCTTTCAATTCTTTGAGCTTTCTCTTCTTCTTTGTCCAAGATATCAGTGACACGCAAGTACTTAGGACCGTTTATCCTTTGGCGGAGAACGAAAGAATGAAGTGATAGGATGATGTTGTCTTGGAATGATTCCTAATTCCTCTTAGGCTGTTGGGGACATGGGAGTCCCATTCTTCACCATTTCTTCATTATTAACTACTTTTTGGGAAATATCAATTAGCCCTCCTAGCACCAATTTTTGTTGGTGTGATGATGGAGAGTTTGTCTTGCAATAACTTCTACCTTTGACGATTCTTCTTGTTGATTATGACTTGAGAAGATTCGAATTTCATAACCAACCCTCATTCTAGCACCAATTTCTGTTGATGTGAGTTTTGTTCCACAGCAACATGCAGAATCAAACACTTAGTATTCCACGATAAAATGCCAAATACTCAATCCTCTCTTGATATAAGGTCATCTCTCATGCTAAGCTTGCAACGTAAGATCATGAAATGACTTCAAGGTGTCCTTCTATTGTGGATACTCGCTCAGTGAAATAATGTGATTTGCTGGTAATCACTTAGGGGGACTTACACTATTCATCCAATGAATATCAACTCTTCCACTTCTAAAGATTTAGCTTCACAATGTGCAATAAAAATATAACTTCTCTCAAACTTCCATTTCAACAACTTAAACCTGCTAACTTCTACTTCTAACTAGGAATGCAAGGAATCATGGATGACTTGGACTCTACCAAGTGAAATCTTATCAGCGACCTCAACTTCACCTAGTGCAAGCTTCTAAGGATCTCAAATGGTTTTCATATCAACGCCTTCTCCTTAATTCAACTTGGAAGTACAAACTAAGGATCCAATGCCAATTGAACTTAAGTGCAATGACTAGCTTAGCACACAAGGCTTCCTCACAATCAACAAGTAGGCTAGTGGCTTAGTATACTTAAGTCAAACAAGCAAACATCCACAATTGCTTTCATCCAACTAAGCTACTTCTAACAACCTGAAATGAAATCTACTCCAAGTGATAGATTGAAGAAACCATGCAACACTTCAAAGCAATATTAAGTAATTCACCATGATGACCCAACAATGAATTGTCCATTACTTCGATAGCATCATAACATCAATTTAATCAAGTCTCTCGCTTGGCTAACCTACTCTAATCTAACTTCCCTCCTACTCTAATCTAACTTCTCCTTAGCTAAACTCTTTCTTTGACTACTCTCTACAAATGAGAAGGCCTTGGCCTTTTATAAATGTTCAATTACAATGAAGGGCCACGATTTATTTGAAATCAAGGGCCAAGATTCAATCCCATAAACCCTAATTAGGGTTGCCAAATTTTCAACCAATTACGAGAGGGCACCAAATCATGGGCCAATAAGAAAATTACAATGATTTCTCAACCAATGAGAAAATAGGACATTTGGCGTGCTATGATTTCTTGTGCTTGAAATTTGAATTTTCTGATTGGAGAAGACACCCAATTGCCATCTCATCATTCTTATCTTGTAAATCTACTCAATCCTTTGATGAAGGGAAGATATGTTTGGATGCTCAACATTCTCCACCTCTTCTTTATCTTTGTCCTTAGAAATTTTCTCATTGTCATGCCTTGAACTTGCTTGAAGTGATGAAGCCTCCATGTAGTTGGATCTTGAACTTGTCCTTGAACTTGGCTTGGACCTCCTTCCCACTTGAGATCTTTGAACTTGAACCTTGGGGCTGCCTTCTTGTTGGCGTGGTGATGGAGGATGTGCACAAAGTTTTCTATCTTCCAAGTTGTCTCAAGGATGAAATTTCAATTCAGCCCTCCCCCTTAATATCCTTGCATCCTTGCCCTTCCTTTCTTCGTGAAGTTGTCAAGCTTGAACTTGGCTCCATCTCTGTCAACCTGCAAGAGCCAAGAAAGCATGTCATAGTTCGCATGATTTGATAAAACATTGCCATTATAAACATTGCTAGCCAGAACAACAATCAAGTAAAATTGAATTGAATTAAGATGTTAGCATTATATTTCAATCCAACTACAACATTAGAACCTCCTCCAAAACATGATTTCAATCGCCAAGATCCGACAATTGAATGAATCCAAATCTAGCTCAAATCTTGGAAAGTTGAAATGGAAACTAATCCCCCCAATGAAGGATGAAATCTGGAAATGAGATGGGGTAGAAGTCTTCGAATGTCCTTAAATTCTGAGATTTTGAAAGTCTTTAAATTCTGGAAATGAAAAACAAGTTACCACAATGACTGATTCTGGAAGTGAAGAATGGAAAGAGGAGTCTTCAAATGTTCCAATTCTGATTTCGCTCCAATCTCTTCAATTCAAATTCGCACGCCAAAGAAGAAAAAATCAGAATGTCTAATGATGATGCCTCGTGAAATGATGGCATGGGAGGGCTGCTATCTTCTCTCCACTTTATCAAATTCGCTGCTAGCCCAGGTGAAGAAAGAAATTTGCTTCTAGCAATCTGATATAGATGTTAAAATATCGAAATTGGATGCCCTAGCCTGCTGCTTTTGCAATCCCAGAATCTGAAAATGATGCCAAGGAAGTTCGCTGGTCTCCACTCAATCAAATTCGCTCTCCCCAAAGCTTTTAGACACAAGAAAAGTCGCTCAAAATGGAGGGAAACAAATCTGCGTTTGGTAAAAATCAGAGGTTGTCTGCGCTTGGAAATGGAGTGCTGAAAATGGTAATTAGGAAAATCACCCAGCCTGCCCAATGAAATTCGCACCCCTGGAGAAAATCAGACCTGCACTTAATAAAAAAATCAGAGCTTGCCCTTAGGAATTTGCAAAATGAAATTGGAAAATGTCTCTTATATACCCATCTAGTTTGCCCAAAGGGACGACTTACTTGGGGTAGTTTGAATTTTAATTAAAATCGCACCTCTTGGGGAAATAAATCCACCACTTAACAAATCCATTCAAGCCGACTTGGGGGCTTCACTTAATGTAAATCTCCATGCCCTCCTCCAATTTCGAAAATTAAATAAATACAAGGGAGAGGGGGGGGGGGAGATTTGAATTGATTTGCATAGCATGGGGCCCCAAGAAAAAGAATAGCTTTTCAATTAAAATCGAAAATCAAGGAGAGAGCTTAAAATTAATTTAAATGCTCTTGACAACCTCGAACTTAGTGCCCTCTAAGCCACACGTTTCACATAGGGCTGGCCCTATCTCCTTTAAAAAATCTGATTTATCTCTCCAAGGGCCACACGTTTCATATAAGGCATGGTTGATTTGAATTTGTAAAACACAAGCCTCTTTATTTAAATCGAATTTTGCAAGCATGGGGGCTTTAAATATTAATTAAATTGAAATTACCATCAGCGTGGAGAGTTTAAAATGTTGAATTTGGATTTTGTTAAAGGGCAGCCCCAAGACCATCTTCGAATTTTACACGAAGAGCCATTAAAAAAATGCTTTGAAAATAACCACTAAGATCCAAAAGACTTCGAATTGCCAAGGGTGGATTACCCCAAAATTCATAGAAATTATAAATCAAAGGCCCCAAAATGGATTTTGAATTTGCAAAGAACACCATTTTGGCATAAAAATCAAAATTAATGGGAGATGTTGTGCATTGAAATTTGCAACACATGCCTTGGTGAAAATCAAAATTACTTAACTTGATATTGCAAGAGGTAGCTTGTTGAAATATAGGGTCCGCGAGAACCACTTTGCCACAAAATAGGGTGTGTGAGAATCACTCTGCCAGAAATGAATTTGGGCGAGGTAGTTCATACAAGTTTTTGACACAATCACCCTTCCCAAATTTGAAACTTGTAAGAGCTAGCATACCAAAAATGAAATTTGGGCAAGGGGGTTGTGCAAGACTTGACAGAGGTGGCCTTCCCAAATTTACTTCTCAAATTTCCTAAGTCAAAAGTTTCTCTTTTAATCCAAAATTTGCCTTGCAAAGTTAAATCATCTAAAATGCCTTAGCCAAAAATTAATTTATTTCACAAAAAATAATAATTCCACTTTATGCCCAAGTTGAAAATTTGTAAGAGGCGGCCTGCCTGAAATTGAAACTTGTCAGAGGTGGCCTGCCATAAATTAAAACTTGACAGAGGTGGCCTACCAGAAATTGAAAATTGACAGAGCTGGCCTACTAGAAATTGAAACTTGACAGAGTTGGCCTGCCAAAAATTGAAACTTTTGCACCAAACTCTTTGTCCAAATTTTAAATTCAACTTCAAATTTCGATTTTAATTCCAAATGTCCCTATAAGATCCGAAATGATTAAATTGCCTTAGCCAAAATTGATTTTTTTTAAATTTTCACCATCTAAGCCATGTTGAAATTAAACACAAGTTGCCTGCCAGAAATCAAAGGTGAAGTGGTCAGTTGTCGAAAAGTGTAAGGGTGAGCTTGTTGAAAAATAAAAATTTGTAAGTACCAGCTCACCATAAATTAAATCTTGACATGATCACTATGCCCAAAATTCCAGACTTAGACAAAATTTCAATGTAAATCCAAATCTCAACCCAATATCAATTTTGCACTTAATGCTCGAATACTTTTAGAATTCTAACCATCATCACAAAATCAAATCAATAATCCAAATCTTCAATTTGGATTGGCAAAATCGCCATTCTTATAAAATTACTAGACTTAGCCAAAATTTCAATTTTGCAAATCGCTATCATCTACATTCAAAACCATATCGCCAGGGGAAAATCAAATAGACTTGGGATCTAAAGCCATCCCACTCTCAAATCTTTAATTTCAAACCAGAGAAACGTTGCCAAAGCAAGTTGAAAGAGGGGGTCCCCAAGAGTTGGGGTGGTGGTGTGAAAACCTCACAACATGACTCTTATTCCAGGGCAAACTTACCTTATGAAAAGAGCCTTATCAAATGAGGTAATTCCTAAACAGTGTCATGAACCATAATTAATATAAAAATATATCTTAATGTGTATTATGTCCAATTATTGTTTATCAATAATTAACTATTTAATTGTGATAGGAGTAACAATAACTAATATTAATACTATAGTAGTCAATCAATACTATTAATTGCTATTAATCAATAATTTAAATAGATCATTAATATACATATAGATAATATATTGTTAATTAATCGAATCAATATTATTAATTAATATAATAATATTAATCAATCAATATAAATAGTAATATTGATCTATAAAATAATATTAATTAATAATCAATATATATCTAATTAATCTAAAGTAAACAATATAACACCAATAAATAAATAAATAAATATTTAATTAATAATTAATAATATTAACTAAACGGTATTTTTAAAAACTACATTCAGAATTAATATTTAGATGACCATTTAAAATTAGATATTATATTTATTAACTAAATATAAAGAGATATTTAGTAATTTATAAAGAAATTAATATAACTTCTTAAAGGGAGAAAAAAACACACGGAGAAAAAGACCAAAAAAGGAGTAGATGTAGGAGAAAAACAAGGAGAAAAGATAGGAGAAAAACAAGAAAAATAATATATAAGATTTAAACAATAAACTTTTTAATAAGATTAACATATATATTAAACAAATTAAAATAATATAATGTAAATATTATATATTTGATGCTTCATATATTATAATATAAATATAAATACTACATCTCAATTATATTTATATGATGTACTATCATACATCTAAACAAGATATTAATTAGAAATTAATATAATATAAAATAATATATAATATTATTAAATATACATAAATCTAAATGCATGTAATTTGAAATATAAATTAAAAGTATATATACATAAACATATATTAACATAATATAAAATTAAAATATATAATAAAACATCTGACATAATGTATACTTAACTAAAGTAATAATTAAAAATTAGTTCCACCGTAAGAAGACATGACTTTACAAAGAGACATCTCTAACTTATATAAGGTAATTGATTCTCATTCCCCAAAAAGGGGGGAGGAAAAGGAAAAAAAGAAATATAGACCAAAGTTACAAGCCTCGGACTCGGCAAGGTCGGATTGGCCTCAGACTCGGCCTCGGCGGCCGGACTCGGCATATCAAAAAACCCAAGAAATTCAAAGATTTTAAAGGATTTAAAGCATTTTTCATGCATCGTTTAGTCAATTAACATCAAATACACAATAATTGAGATAAATAGAAGCTACTTTGCACACATATACAAGTTTACAACTTTACATAGATCGCGAAAGTATAAAGTTATAAACTGTTAAACTAAATAACA
>MU228157.1:4228317-4280306 GCA_018584345.1 Thuja plicata | reverse complement strand
TATATATATATATATGAAGGCACAAATATATATTTATGGAATTTGGAAATTCCCTTCCATCCAAATAATTAAAGTTATAAATAGTCCTTCATGATTATAGATAAGTTTATATGTTATGTTTATAGAAATGAATTCGATATAGACAATTAAGACTATATATATATATACAATTCAGATTCATGGATAGGAAGAAATTGAATTTAAATATAAATGATCATTTCTAATATGCAAGACTGAATTATAAATTATTTTATATGAGATTATGAAATTCAAGTTATTAAATATGATTGAGGAATTAAGATCCATTGTTTTATGGAGAATTTCAAAAGGGGGGATAAGGACCCCCATTGAGCCAGTATATACTGATGACTAACATATGCATATGCAAGTGAGCCTTGGATAGGGAAATCCCCTACCAAGAAGAGGAATGGACAAGATAATGGTCAACCTATAAGCCCTGAGTGATGCGCTCCCATGGACGACAACAAGATTTGGCCAAAGGACTACAAAGGGTCCTTATCAAAGGTCATGAGCCCGACCTAGCAGACGTCACTTAGGAAGTCCCTAGGGATGCGCTCGAGAGGATGAAGACAAGATTTAATCAGAGGACCGCAAGGGGTCCTTATCAAAGGTTATGAGCCCGACCTGACAGACTTCTCTTGGGAGGGATTAGAAATGGGGTAGATAGCTAGTTAATTTCTTGAGTTATGTATATATTTGTTTCCAAATTGTTCTTGCTAACATCTCTCTTGCAGGTTCACCTTTAAAGAAACAAACCTGGAATACTAGGGACACTACAAACAGGCCGCGGATGAGCCCCACAAGGTTGTGTTTACAAATCAAGGTGCTGATTTACAGAACAACAATAACAAAGGAGTAAAAAATAAAGGTAACGACATCAAACCCCCTCCATTTTATGTCTCATTGATCATAGGGGATAAGCTGGTCCACAACTGCATGGTGGATAGTGGAGCGACCAGTTCGGTTATGCCTAAAAAGATAGCAGACCAGCTTAATCTAAAGTATGAGCCTCTAGAAAAGGGTGTAGTTCAGTTAGAGGCTCATCCGTAAATACAATAGGTTTCATTAAGAATGCAAGTTTTACTCTTCATGCATGTCCTAACTTTACCATACCACAAGACATTTATGTAATAGATTTACCTCCTTTTTTTGCCCTCTGTTTGTCAAAGGATTTTACAGCCAAAATAGGAGGCTATCTTTCTTCAGACTGGTCACACAAGCTTTTTCGTACTAGGTATGGTACCGAGGTCACTATTAAGTCAGAACTGCTTGCAAAGGATCATATAGAACCATATGTCCCTGCTGCTATTAATTCAAATTTGCTACCTTTTGATACAAATGAGCAAACTATTGATTTGGTGTCAAATATCCATGTGGATGACATCCCAGATACTTTATTGGATGAATGGGCAGCAGAAAATACTATTGGAAATCAAAATTCTGCTTTGTAGCATGATGGCCTGGGTATGTATGTCATACATGAGTCTGATTCAATTATGCCAAATTTGTATAAATCTGAAAGTCAGATTTCAGAACAGCAAAGTGAGGTTTTCGAGATGTTTTTTGACAGTTCTAGAATTAGGAATGGTGTTGGTGGGGGCGCTATGTTGACATCCCCGCAAGGAGATAAATTCTATTCAGCTTTCAGATTTTCTTTTTCTTGTACTAACAATATGGCTGAGTACGGAAGTTTGATTCAGGGTTTAGAGTGGGCAAGGAAAAGAGGCATTGAGTGCATTAAGGTTCACGTTGATAGTGAACTTCAGGTAAGGGATTTACATGTTACTAAAAATGATACTTTGAAGCTGTATAAGCATCATGTATGGGATATTATTGAGGATTTTGCTGCATTCAATATTATTTCTCAGCATGCAGATAGATTAGTAGGTGTGGGTGCTCAGTGTTATATCCCTAATGAGATTGGAAAAGAGAAGTTACAGCATCACGTCAAGGTTGTGGTAAGGCCTTCTATTCCTGACAACAATATAAATTGGCAGGTATTTGATAGCGATGAGCAAATTCTAAGTTTCCTTTTGGAAGAAGACATGTTTTCAATTTCTAATCAGGACAAGCTGAAGCAGTATTATGATGATCATCAGCTTATTTAGTTAAAATCCAACGAGTTACCTAAGGGTTTAGTTACTTTAGAATCTATTTTTAATAGAGATGATGAGCTTAGGAGAAGTATGGCCGGTTTGCAGGTAAAAGAGGATCATTATGAAGATCTTGAGGTGGCTAATGGTAAATTTCTTAAGCTCGGTAAGATTTGTACAAAACAAGAAAGGTTTGAATTTGTCAAATTATGTAAGGATTTTCCTGATATTTTTGCTTGGGAGTATTTAGATTTGAAAGGATTTGATCCCAATATAGCTCAGCATACCATTGAGTTGCTTCCTAATGCTAAACGTGTAAAGCAAAAGCAGAGACCTCTTAATCCAAAGTTAGAACTTCTGATGTTCAAGGAATTAACTAAGCTTATTGAGGGGGGTATTATCTATGAGATTAAACACACTAGCTGGGTTTCTAATCTTGTTCCTGTCAAGAAAAAGAATGGGGAGATTAGGCTTTGTGTCGATTTTAAAGACTTGAATAGAGATTCTTTTAAGGACCATTACCCTTTGTCTTCAATTGAACAGATCCTACAGGTGGTAGCTGGTTCTAAAAGATTTTCACTTTTAGATGGTTTTTCAGTGTATAATCAGGTGCTAGTCAAGGATGAAGACCAACATAAGTCAACCTTCACCACAAAATGGGGCACAATGGCCTATAAGAGGATGCATTTTGGCTTATCCAATGTTGGTGCCACTTTTCAAAGGCCAATGGATATGGCCTTTAAAGGGTTGTTGTATAAAATGGTGCTTGATTACCTTGATGACATAATTGTTTTTTCTAAATCTGTTGATTTGCATTTTTTCCATTTGAAGCAGGTTTTTGAAAGGTGTAGAGAGTTTTGAATTTCTCTTAACCCCAAGAAGTGTATTTTTTTTTGGTCCATGAGGGCAAGCTTTTAGGCCATGTTGTTTCAAAGGATGGCATCACAATTGATGCAGAAAGAATTAAAGCAATTTTGGAATTACGCTTACCCAGCCATAAGAAGGGTTTGCAAAGTTTTATTGGCAGAATCAATTTCGTAAGAAGATTCATGCCTGATATTGTCGCACTATTAAAGCCTTTAACGACAACGTTGAAGAAGAATGTTATCTTTACTTGGTCAAGAGAGGTTAAGAATAATTTTCAGTTATTAATGGAAGCATTATCATCTGCCCCAACTTTGGTTAATCCAGATTTCTCCAAGGATTTCATCCTTTATGCCTATGGGAGTATTGATGTCATTTGTGTTGTTTTAGTGCAGAAGAATAATGAAGGTTTTGAACAGCCCATTGCTTTTTATAGCAGGGGCCTTGAAGATTATGAGCAGCGTTATAGTTTTGTTGAAAAACATGTATTTACAGTAGTTAAAATTCTTATAAAATTTAGACATGTTCTTTCTAACAACAAAAGTCATCTCATGGTTTCTCACCCAAATGTTAAAGAGTTCTTGCTTAGCAGAGATGATGATTGGATTACCAAAGTGATGGAGTACGATGTTGACATAAAAATCACTAAATTGGTAAGAGGTAAGGGACTGTGTGAACATATGGCTAATGAGCCCATCCAAGAAGCAGAAAACAACAAAGATACAGTGCTGGCTAATAACGTTCCAGTTGCTAATGAACAAACAGTTGCTTGTTGAAGGAGATAGTTCATTTTCTACAAACAAGTGAGTGTCCACCAGGGCTTGATAGAGAAAAAAGAAGGTACTTCTGATTGCAATCCATACCTTATGTCTTAATTAATGGTGTTTTATTCAGAAAAGACAATAATGGTGTGCTTTTGAGGTGTGTTGATACTGACCAAATAAGTAAAATATTAGAGCAATTTCATGATGCAATGGGTCATTTTTCCCCAAAAACAACAGCATTTAAAGTCATGAGAGCAGGCTATTATTGGCTTGGTCTATTTAAGGATGCCCATGTTTGGGCAAGGAAGTGTGAAAGGTGTGCTTTATTTGCAGGGAAGGATTGCCTCACAACCTTACCTTTGCAGTCCATACTGGTTGAGCAGCCCTTCATGAAATGGGGAATGGACTTTATAGGTCCAATTAATCCAAATTCCAGTGCAAGTCATAAGTGGATCTTAACTGCAACTGATTATTTTACATGCTGGACTAAGGTTGTGGCTTTGGGGGAAGCCAATGAATTTGCTGTACTAAACTTCTATGAGGATCTTATAACTAGGTTTGGTATCCCTGAATCAATTATTTTTGATAATGCCTTAGCATTTGTGGGATCTAGAGTAACTGAATGGGCTTTAAAAAATGACATCTTTCTTAATGCATCTTCAAATTATTGCCCTCAAGGTAATGGGTTAGCTGAGTCAACCAACAAGAACATGATCAAAATTATTAAAAGAACACTGTAGGAAAATCAAAGGGATTGGCATTCGAAGTTAAAATCTGCATTGTGGTTGGATAGGATTACTCCTAAGCAGATTATTGGTAATTCCCCTTTTGTTCTAGTGCATGGGAAAGAGGCTAGGTTGCCTATTTCAACTGAATTTCCTGCATTAGATCTTGCTAATCAGCTAGTATTGTTTGATGAAGATGATCCTTTAAGTTTGAAGTATGCTCAATTATTGGAGTTAGAAGAGGAAAGGACTAAGGCAGTGAAAACTATGGAGTATCAACAACTCTAGACAAAGAAGGTGTTTGACAAGAAGACAACTCTCAGAAATCTTAAAGAGGGAGATCTGGTTCTAAAGTGGGATGTTCTTAAAAGCAGGCCAGGACATCATTCAAAGTTTGATCACATGTGGGCTGGTCCTTTTCTGATTACAAAATGTAAGGAACATAATGCAATCTCAACAACGGAGGGTGAAATTCTGCCTATCCCAGTTAATGGGATACACCTCAAGCTTTGCTTCGAGGTCTGATCTACCTATTTCAGCTTAGAGTAGGTTTCATGCTTCAACCAGATGTTGTTGCACCATAGGCTAGGTGTGTTTCCTTTTCTTCAAGTGCTGTCTAGGCACAGGTATGGTTAGTTTTGTTTCAGCTAGGTGTTTTTCCCAAGGTTTGATCTATGTATGTTTCGAAGGAGTTTTTATTTTATAGAAAATCTAATCATCCTATGAGTGATCATAAGCACACTTCTTAGCTAAGACAAGAAGTTTTTCTCATTGTTATAGCTCACAAATATGGTCACAACCAGCCATAAAGGGTGATTATTTTTTTGTTTTTCAAGTTGTTTTGCATCTGCCTAGGTTGCCCAATGGATAAGCTATTGTTTCCATATGTCTAGTAGGCAGACAATCTACAAATGTCGCCAAAATTGTTACTAAATTTTCACTCTGGTTGTAATTTAGTGTTAAAACACATGCATCAAGCATAAGGTACATTTTTTGCAGAAAACCTTAATCATTATATTCAGTTTGTTTTAAAAGATTACAGCTACATAGAATAAATTTCAGATTTTTCAATTGCATTCAATAAGGGATTTACATCATTTATACAATTGAAATTGTGAGAGTGATCTTTACTTTCCTATGCAAATAAAGAAGCATGCAAGGTTAAATACACAAGTGCATAGAACAAGAGATAGAAGGGAACCAACCATTGCCTGGGGGTATATGGCTGGTGTAGGTCTGCTTTTGCTAGTGTAGGTCTGCAACCCCGATGTCTCCTAGCCTCCAAGTGTCTCTTTGTCTTGAAAAATGAAAGAAAAGTATAGATTAGATCCAGGGGATCTAAGCAATGACTGATTTACTCCTAAAACATGCCTTTACATTTATACTAATCAATCATGATCCTTATTTGAAAAGGAAATAAACATCAAAACCAGAAGGAGGATCGTATGCATTGTTTCTAAAAAATAATTTTATTGCTAACTGTTTGCTTCATATGCAGGTCTGAATACATCTATCACTGGTATGTGGATGAAAATGGGCTCCCATGAGGGTTTGAGCCCCGCATACCAGAAATGGATGAATTCTGGTGCGGAGATAATATATTTATTAAAGGAATCAGATATACACTATAATTAGAAGCTGAAGAATTATGATTGAGACATCAAAGGGACTTGTACATTACATGAAACCTTTTGTTTCAGATTGCACAGGCAGGCTGGTATCAAATTAAGAGCTGCATAAGCATTGTTGCAGCATTCTATAACTAGGATGATATTTTCTCAGCATTTACCCATATGCTGCAAAAATCTCAATAAACCTAGTTTCATGTTGGTTTCATTGGTAGATTTGCAGCATATGGGTAGGTACCGATTCTTCCATACTATTCAAAATTGCTCACGGATGAAAAGATAGTGTGAGACATTGAAAGGGACATGCCTCTGCGTGAAACTTTTTTGTCTAAATTCAAGAGAATTTAAGAAGTGCAAATCTAATACAAGATTGGTGCAAGGGGTATTATATCAAATAAAAAACAGGTAAACATCAAAACCAGAAGAAGAGATGCAGTTGTCAGAAACAACAGTCAGGTTTTGAAGTAAATCAAATCAGACAGATGGTAAACGTGCAGAGAGGGGAATGTTCAAAATCTGGAGGTGCATAGTTATTTCATGAACAAAAACCAGCAACATACGACTCAAGGAGGAAATAAGGAAATGCATTTTTCTTCCAGCATATTTAAAACCGAGAGTTTCTGCTTTTTTGTTAGCATAAGATGTTAACAGACGGTGATATGACACAAATTCCACAACAGGAAATATGACACATGAAATGCGTTTTGGAAAGCAGCATTTAAAAACACAAATAGTCGCAACCGTCAAAGAAAAGAAAGAGCCTGATCATTATTACAGAGACAAAGATGATAGAAGGTCGCGTAAGGGGAAAAAGGAAAAAAGAGTAGAGGCAGAGAGGTTGTATTCATGTGTAGCCACGTAAAGATGAACAAAGTTGTAGAAAAGAACGAGTCCATAGCTGAAAAGAAGGGTCGTTTTTTGCAATTAAACCCAGAAATTCCGTATTATGGGCCACGTAAAGGAAGCAGTGGTTTCACAAATGAAGAGTCCTCAACAGACTGCAAGATGCAGCAAGAAGGCGGAGGCTAGAACAATAGTTTCCTCCACATCTTTCTTGGCGTCAACATAGGGTTTCAAAACCCTATTCAAAACAGCAAGCTCTCGACCCTCCCTAATGTCATAATGCGAATGAGTTCGGTCTTTTGTTTTAGGGTTGTTTAAAATTTGTTTTGCAAAAGTTTTGATGTCCGTCTCTCTTCTCATTGGCATTTTTCATAGTTTTGGAACTTTGATTAAAATGAACTAAGTGATGTAATAATATTACTATTCTCAAGTAATATTATTATATTATCTAGTTCATTTTTTGTTTTATATTGTTATTCATATTTGCATCTTATGTAATTAATAAAAGTGATTGATGTTTTATAAATTAATTAATTATTATTCAAAGTGCAAATATTTATAAATGTCCCTAATTCATGGAGATATAAGGAGTTCGATTAGGACTTTGTTGGATTGGGCAGTGGTGGCATTTACTTTGCCATTTGTTCTTGGAGGTTGTTTTGGTTGGGACTCTTTTTTGTGAGTCATAGGGACATTTAAAGGGCAGTTATAGTCTTTTGGAGGTGTCATCATATATATTTGGTCAAATAGGTCTTTTTAGACTATTAGGACTACTTAGGTGGAAATTTTGAGTCGTTTTTTGGGGGCATTTTTGCCACATCCGACCCCTGCATTTTGAAATGCAGTTCCACATTTTCAGGGGTTCTTGGGGGGAGTTCTAGTCTATATATCCTTTCTCCTTATTCACAAATAGGAAATTTTTTTAGGGGGAAGGAAGGTTATTGTGACAAACTAGTGTCCTTTGCATGTATTTTTCTGATACTCTTCATGCGAGCTATTTTCATCATTTGCCTCTGAGCATAATACAAATATTTTGGACCTATTTTGGAATGCTATCTTGTGTTTTTTTATGATTGATGTTTATTTTTTGTGTTTCTTTTCTTTGAAACCTTTAAATAAATGTCTCATTTTTGCATCTTCAAAAGCTAGTGGATGTTATTCATAGGTCATGAGTTGTGCAGCTGATTGGTATATATTGAATGTGATTAATTTCCTCTCATGTTATCTAATTTAAGTCTTCTCATGAAATACTTATGTGTAACAATTTCTACCAAGGTTGTTTGTGGTATTTCTGATTAATGTGTCCATTGTGTTGAGAGATAAAATTGGTTCTCATTGTTAAATTGGTGCATCACCCTCTTTTTGCATTTTTATAAAAGTTATCCATTTACAATTATTCCTTATCCTTTTTCCTTCATGTTTAAGGTTATCATAGAATAGGCGAAGTTTCAAGTAGTATTCATATAGGAGCCGAACTAGAACTCGGAGGTCCAACCATCTGCAACAAGTTTACCCACAAACCCATGGTTGTTCCCATGTTTCTCCAAAATTGCTGAGTTTCAGGACTTGGCCCTTGGGTGCAATATTTTTGAGGTAACAGTTATAATATAAAATTATATTATAACTTTACAATATAAGCTCAAAACTATTAATATTTATTTTAACCAAATAAATATTAATATCTCCATTATTACTCATCTTTGCACGCCTTCTGAACTGGGAGCTGGCGTGATCAAGCTGCATACAACCATACCCCATTTCTAAAAATAGCAAGGGTCCCTCTCTAACCCCCTCAAAACTTACTATAAATAGCAATTACTGCATACGGAGTCCTGGAGACTTCGAACGAAAGCCAAACCTGCAAAACCTTGACCACTGAAGAAGATGCATCCCTCAAAGGACCCTCTAACCAACCTCATTAGCCTACGAGGGTCAGTAATAGGCTAATCTACTCTACTGACTGATGTCAACTAGAAGGTGACATCACAGTCCGCCCTCCCTGAAATTGCTGGTCCTCAAGCAACTTCAACTCTGGATGCTGCAAAATGTCCTCACTCGCCCATGTAGCATCCTCTACCTACAGGTCTTTCCACTTCACCATCTACACCCTGATAGTGCAGTCTCCTCAAATTCCTTTCCCTGAAATCAATGATAGCCTCTGGCACCAAAACTAACTTTCCCTCATCATACGGGAGTGGAAGCACTGGAGAAGGTACAATGTGGTGTCCTAACGCCTTCTTGAGACATGAAACGTGAAATACATTATGAACTCTGGTCTCTGTCGGCAAGTCCAACTCATAGGCCACCTCTCCTACTCTCCTGATTACCCTGAAGGGTCCATAATACCGGGGCTTGAGTTTCTTGGCACCACTCTTTTTGAGAGTAGACTGACTGTACAATTGCAACATCAAGTACACCATATCACCAACTTCAAATGACCGTTCAGTCCTCTTCTGATCTACATAATGCTTTTGCTGATTTTATGCCTTAGCGATATTCTCCTTAAGAGCCTTTATAATGTCCTGGCTCTCTTGTAACAAATCTCCAGCACTAGGCACTATACTATCACTCAACAACATATCCATGAAATTGGGTGCCTCATAACCATATAACGCCATGAAAGGTGACATCTAGATAGACATGTGGTAAGTGGAATTGTAACAATACTCACAAAGGCAAATCCACTTGACCCACGCCTTTTATTGCCATGCTATGTAGTTCCTAAGGTATCCCTCCACCCATTTGTTTACTATCTCTGTCTACCCATCTGTTTGTGGGTGGTAACTAGTACTCGAAGTGAGCTCTATCCTGCACAATCTGAACAACTCCTACCAGAAGTGACTCATAAATCTATTGTCCCTGTCACCAACTATACTCCGAGGCAAGCCATGCAATTTGAATACCTCATGAAAGAACAACTCTGTCACCTGCGTAGCAGTGTACGTAGCTGTGATCGGAAAGAAGTGAGCAAACTTAGTAAGTTGATCAACAACCACATATATATAGTCTCTGCCCTGGGCCCGTGGGAAACCTGTGATGAAATCCATAGACAAACACTCCCACTTCCTGTCAGGAATCGGAAGTGCCTAAAGCAAACCGGCTGGGTAAGAGTGTTCCTTCTTATTCTGCTAGCAGGTAGGACACTCCCTAACATACTACAACACCTTAACTTTGAGCCCTTTCCAAGTATAGCACTTTCTAATCTGTCAGTAAGTTTTGTAGAAACTGAGATGTCCTGCCATAGGTGAATCATGATAAGTCCTCAACAGCATCTTTCTCGCCTCTGATCCTAGAACCAAATAAATGCGCCCTTTGTAAATGATAAGCTCATTCACAAGGGTATATCCATTGTCCTGTATGGATCCATCTATGAATCTCGATGCCCATGTATCCTTTGCATATTCTGCAAGGATCAAGTGCCTCCAATCCTTAGCTATATTTGTCATCACGCTCAAGTGGGGTCTACGTGACAAGGCATCTGCTACAACATTCTGTGCCCCTTTGAAATATGTGATATCAAAGTCATAAGACTGTAACTTACCCACTTCTACTACCTGTCATTCAAGTCTTGTTGACCCAGGAAATGTTTTAGGCTATTATGATCTGTTTTGATGCAAAACTTTCTGCCCACTAAGTATTGCCTGAATTTGGCCAAAGCATGCATTATGGCCAACATTTCCTTATCATAAATGTTGAAGCTACGCTCAGGTCCCCTGAGCTTCCTACTCTCATGTGCAATCGGTTGCTTTTCTTGTATAAGCACCACTCCAACATCCTCTCCAGATGCATCATAATGTAGCTCGAATGGCTTACTGAAATCTAGCAATGCTAACACTGGACAAGAATTCATCAACTCCTTGAACTTATCAAAACACTCTTGTGCCTCAGGAGCCCACAAGAAAGCTCCCTTCCTCATCAAATCAGTCAAAGGTGCTAAATGCCTGGAATAACCACCGACAAATCTCCTATAAAACCCACACAATCCCAAAATTCCCCTCAACTGTGTAAGGTTCACCGGTGTAGGCCACTCAATGATAGCGCAGATCTTTTCAGGATCCATGTGCACGCCCTTTGCACTGAGGATGTGACCCAGGTATAACAACTTTGACATCCCCAAATCACATTTCGATTCCTTTGCATACAAGGACTCCCTGCTCAGAGTGCCCAACACTATGTCCAAATGTCACAAATGCTCATCCGATGTTTTACTGTACACAAGGATTATCGTCGAAGAAGACCAGAACAAATTTCCTCAACTGATACTGAAAACTTTGTTCATTGTGGACTGAAAAGTCGCAGGAGCATTAGTTAGCCCAAATGGCATAACTATAAACTCGAAGTGACCACAATAGCACCTAAAGGCTGTCTTCTCTACATCATGTTCCCTCACTCTAATTTGATGATACCCCGATCTCAAATCAATGTTCAAAAAGAAGCAGGCACCATGGAGTTCCTCTATTAACTCATCTATCTGAGGGATTGGGTACCTATTCTTTATTGTCTTTCTATTTAGGACCCTGTAATCAATGCACATCCTAAGCATGCCATCTTTCTTCTTCACTAATACTACTAAAGAAGCAAAAGGAGATTTACTTGGTCTAATATGACCCATGGCAAGTAACTCCTTGATGGTCTTCTCTATTTCATCCTTCAACCACTTCGAATGCCTGTAGGGTGTGATCATAATGGGTTTGGCACCCTCCAACTCAATGATATGCTCAATACCCCTATCAGGAGGTCTACCAGGTGGGATGTCACTGAACACCTTAGTATCCTTGACTCTCGACTCCTATATATCCGGATGATACTCTAGCTTTTGGTGGCCCTCGTGGGATGGCATGAAAGTACATCAAGCTGCCCAATCCACCTGATCATGTCTCAGCAAACTCTCCATACGTCTGCAAGTCATCATCCTCAACTCACTGTCACGGATGGCCTTAAGCACAAGTCTTCCCGTCCAACTAAAACCTCGTCTCCATTTCTTTCAAATTGAGAGTAAGGATCCCAATGTCGTGTAACCAACTCGTTCCCAATACCAAGTCTGTGTCTCCCATGGTTAGCACATAAAAATCAGCTTTAAATTCGTAATTGTTAACTCTCAGAGGTAGACCTGTAATCTTCCTGTCACACTTGAGAACATAACCATCTGCAACTCTCGCTCTCAAGCCCCCAAACTGCTATGTTTGTATCACACGCCTCTCAATCAGCCTGGAATCAAAAAAGTTATGGGTTGCACCTATGTCAAGCAAGGTAATAACTCGTTGTCCAGCCAATACACCTCTCATTCGGAATGATCCTTCTTGCTGCACACTCATGAGACATGCCTCCTTAAGTCTCCCTTCCACTTCCTCATCACTTGTGACCGTTTTGTTCAACTCTTCAAGTCCTTTTTCCTCATTTTCCCTTGCTGATTCCTCCGAATTAGACAGCTGATCAGAATTTTCAGATTCTGAATCTTTGTAGAATGCCCACATAACTTTGTTTGCGTTTCCCTTGGGTCTCAAAGGACAATCATGGTTTGCATCGTATGGCCCTTTGCAATAAAAACACAACTTCTGATGCAAATCATTCAAGTTTCTCTATCAAGAGGTGCTGGAAATTTTCCTTTATTATTATCTTTTGAGGCTGATTTTTCCGATTTCTTGAAGAAAGGTTTGGTACTTTTGCTTGTGGAAGCTCTCTTTGATAAAAACTTATTGTCTGGGGTAGCTTGTTCAAGATTCTGTGCTTTCTTCATTGCACCTACACTGTTGGTCCATCCTCTCAAAGGCTCATGTAATCCCTCCACAAAAAGTATGACCAGCCTCCTCTCAACCATATCTGTCACCATAACTGCAATATTTTGAAATTTTGTGATATAAATTTCCAAATTTCCCACTTGTTTAAGTTGCGCCAACTCTCTAAAGTAGATTTCAGGATCTTTCTTATCAAATCTTTCTACTAGTTTATCTACAAACTCTTGATAGGTGGTGATGTTATTATTAGTAGTTTATGGCTTTTGGATTTTGACTGTGTAGCACTTTTCTAGCTATCATCCTGATGATGGATCATGGAGTGTGATCCGAAACGTTGATGGAAAAAAGTGCTACACAGTCAAAATCCAGAAGCCATAAACTACTAATTATGATGGACTGTGAAAATTTCATGCATCTAATAGATGTTATTATGTTGTAGGGTGACTAATCCATGATACCACCAGTCATGCGCAATTCCCTCTAGATGCAAAGTGGCATACTTAATAGCTTCAGTCTCTGTCATAGGCCTCAGTGCAAGGAAAGTGTCAAGCTTGTGAATCCAAGCCTGTGTTATAGTCCTACCACTACCATCAAACATGGGCAAGGTAAGGTTATTTGTAGCTTGCCTGAGCTCACTGTTCTGGTGCCTGGGTCTCCTGTCTTGCCTGACTGCTCGGTAGTGTTCTCTCCTTTACTTCACAAACCTCTCAAAAGTCATCCTCTCTCGCACCTGTGGCGCCAATAGTTCCCATTCATTATTAGTAGCCATAAGGATGTCAACAAACATCTCATCCCCGAATTTCTCTATTGGATCCTAAACTGGTTCCTCCCTAACAAAGGCAGGACGTGTAGGCTTGTCTGCTGTCCTAGAATGTGTCCTCTGTGCCCGTGGAGAACCTATAGCACTCCTGTTATCCTCATGATCCCGATTCTGTCTAACCAGGGGGTTCATGCACTCTACCATAGTAGTGAGAGCTTGTAAGGCCTGAGCCACCTGCTGCTGCCCTATAACCATATTTCTGAAAAACTTTCTAGTTTCTTGATCCTCATTATTCCTGTTTCCTCTGGGTGGGCTACCATCGTGCCTGTCACCCATGGTGACCGACTGCTTGTCTAAAACCTGTTCACCTTCAAGTAGGGCTCTCCTGCGAGTATAATGAGGTCCAACTTCCTGTGGGTGCATATGAATCCTTAATCCTCAGGATGGCAAGATTTGAGCTCTTATACCAATGTAAGAATCCTTCACGGGCCCTAATTGCTGAACTGTTTTTGCTTTTGTTTGTTTTCTGATTTTTTTGGTGTTTTGAGGTTTTTGAGCATAAAACAAATACTTCTAATGCAAAAAAAACTGATTACAGTGAACAAAAATGCAATAATGACTCCTATATAGTATGCAAGTAAATACTGTCTATCACAATAAAAGACTGAGTCTTATTCGGATTTCTAATACAAAAAGCAATGGTGGCTGAATTAAATGAACCTGATATGATCTCCAAACAACCTGTAGACACCTTGCCTTGATTTCCTGAATGGCAATGCCTATCTTTCAACTGCACATGCTACTTGCTCAACAAAATTCACAATTTTTAAAACCCTCAATAATGAAATCGCACTTAGGAAAGAGTGCGCCAAATATGCAGTAGTACAATAGGGTTTTAGGGCCTCTTGTACGGCATAGAAAAGCATCAACACTACTGGGAACAAATGCATATAAGAGTTTCTTCAATCTGCAATCAAAAACTCTTCAATTCTGATCCTGTCTTCACCAGATTTCACCAACTGAAACACAGATAGAGTTCTTGAATGAAACTCTCCACATTTCCAAATTCACTGGGTATTCCACCAGCTCAAATGGATGCACACAGAAGAAAACTTCGTTCTCCAATGGCGGTTGCAAGTAGAAACCCTCGTTCTCCAAGCAAGAGCAAAAATCAACCAAAGTTCAGTAATAATCATAAACATAATCAGAATGAGCTCTTAAGTCTCTTTTATTCTTTTCTTGTGGGAGCTCAAACACTTTCTTGGCCAATGTGGGATAAAAGATATATTCCCACTTTTAAATTTTTTCACTTAAAACTCTATAGTTGGTGCACAAATAATTCTTTTAAAATTAATTGTTCACTTGGCCCCGTCTATAATAAATTGACCCTTCACTTAAGTGACTTAAGTTATAATATAATTAACTTTACAATATAAGCTCAAAACTATTGATATTTATTTTAACCAAATAAATATTAATATCTCCATTATTACTAATCATCTTTGCACGTCGTCTGAACTGGGAGCTGACATGATCAAGCCACCTGCGACCATACTCCATTTCTAAAAATAGCAAGGGTCCCTATCTAACCCTTGTTGTCGGGTATTTTGTAATTAATGTTGTTGGTTGGGAACTAGTTAGTGACCGGAGGTTAGGGAAGTTGGCTCACAGTTACAAACCGTCGTGTCCCTTCGGTCCTTTATATCCTTGTACTACCTTCGGGTAAGGAAGGATGTTATGCATGGGGGATATCATATTGTAATCACTTGAATGAATGACTAAGAGAATTATCCTTTGCTTTATTACTATCATGTTCTATGTATTCAGTTCTGCAAATAACTAAGTTTACCCCGAGAGGCAAACATTTGTCGCCGCTGCTAGTCGAATCTGGGAAGTGACTAATTGCGTGAGAATGGGCCAACCCCTCGACGTAGGCACCAACACGAATGAGGATGGACCGTGTGAATTGTATGAGGGCGAAAACACTTTGACCTCGGACTTCGTGATCCTGTTACGGGCGGCCATCAAGACGTATGTAAGATGAGAGGCTACGGAGGCAGTTCCTTAGGGTGTCGTGTGGGACGCTCTAGAAGTAAGTCGGGCGGTCAATCAGTTGCTGGAGCACCTTCCTCGGTTACTAGCGTAGACATCTCTGGCACAGAGGAACCGAAGGGAAGAAATTGAGAGGGAGCAACGACGGCAAGAAATTCTCCGTTGTTTTGAAGAGAATAATCGTCGTGAAGAAGAACGTGATGGGACCCAACGAAGGGGAAACAATCACTGAACCATGAAATAAAGAATAGAGAATAAAGATGACACTTTTGTAATAATGTCAAATGACTAACACTTTTGTATATGAAGTATGAATTAATACAAAGTGTTTCATTTTAATATATGATGGTTTATTGCATGAATTGATGCCCAATCTTTTAAACAAAAATAAGATTAAAAAAGAATACGTAGAGGACTGTGAAGTTGCCCATCGGGCCTTGATCCTAGAACAGCAAGCCAAAAGGAGACAGAGGTTGAGACGGTTGGCGGAGGACCGACTGGACGAAGGGCAAGGCAACCAGGCAGAGGGTGACGGACACCGTATGGACTATACCGAAAGGAGTAGCGAAGATCTGATTGAGAAAGCACGACAACGGATAGACTTACTCGAGGAAACCCGACATTGGTTGAGAGATTTGTCTCTTACACCATGTACGGAGGCTAGGAGGACCCACCAGAGTGAGGTAGAAGTTAAGGAGAAAGAAGACGCCGGGGCTGTCGCGAGTGTCGGAGGAACACAGGGGCATGGTGCTCAAGTACATTCTCTAGGCTCTAACCTACTTGGAGGGGGACAACAACAAGTACCAGTGGCAAAAAGACCGATAATGACGTCTCAGAACCAAAAATTGCCGTAGTTTAATGGCAACAGGAAGGAAGATCCCGTACGACACTGCCGCACCTATGAAATCATTTGGGCGGCGAATGGAGTGAATGATAAAGATGAATGGGTCTAACAGTTTCCAGCGACCCTAAGAGGAGTTGCCATTGATTGGTACTCGGACATGGATAAAACAACAATAAACACGTGGGACAGCCTTAGGAAGCAATTTCGCGCGGAGTTCTGGTTGCTCCGGGACGACAACAAGATAGTTGTGGAAATCTATAGTGCCACACAAGGCAAGAAGGAAACCGTACGAACTTACAATCGGTGGCTTAAAGAGTTGTAGGGAAAGATGGAGGCTCAGCCGGCCGATGAACTAAAAAAGAGATGGTTCGTGGAGGGGTTTAAGACTGCCATTAACCAGAAGATGAAAATAGTACCACCCACGTCATACGCGGACGCCTACGACCGGGCCATGAACCTCGAGAGCGAGGACAAAACTTCGAAAATAAAGATGAACAAGTCCTCATCGGAAAGTGACGAATCCAATATGTTCAGTCTCTGCAAAAAAATATGGAGTGAATGATGGAGTTCAAATCAATGAAGGGGAACGCAGGACGAAGTAATGAAGGGGAACTATAATGTACGGGTTGTAAGGAGAACTGGCACACGAAGGGGTCGTGCCCTAGGAAATCATTTTGCGATATTTGCCATGTCATGGGCCATTCCGTCAAGGAATGCCCATACAACATGAAGACAAGGGGCCCACAAGTACTTTTCACACAGGAAAAACCATCTACCTCTAGGGCAGTGAACACGACACAACAAACAAACAATAACGCATCATCCAGTGGATACAGAAACAACCGACGCGGAGGAAGAGGTAACAATGATAATAGCAATAGGAGCCGGATACAATATGATCCGAAGGGAAGGTCGATAATCCAATGTCCGGCATGCAGCCAGTGGGACCATTTTGCTCGTGATTGCGAGAAAGGCGACACACCCCAGAAGATGTGTCGATTGTGCGGCCCCGACGATCATGAAGATGCCAACTGTCCGAAGCCTGGAGTGAACTACCTGCATATGGAGGAAGAAAGAGTCCTGGCTATCACTCGAAGCCAAACAAAAGCACGGTACCCCGATCCTCATACAGAGAAACAACGACTACAAGAGGCTCGCGAGGAGATTGGAAAAGCCATGAAGGATGCATGAGAATAGGCTAGCACCTCCGAATAGATAGAAGCCGAAGATAATATACTTCGGCAGATGTTACAAATGGAGATACCAATCAAACTTCAAGACCTCCTTTAGACCCTGCCTCAGTTGAGGGCAGCCGTACTGAATACTTTCTCCTTACGTCCTGACGCCACCGTACAAACAGAGACTGCGGAGACGACACAATCAAATATTCCTGGAGGGTCAACCACGGATCCTATGTTACTGGCAGTAAATAACAGACGGCACCCGGCGGTCATAGAAATGGGTATCCTTGGAGTGATACTGACAGACACCATAGTGGATGGCGGGTCCGGAGTAAATGTCCTCCCAGACGAGACATGGAAGAAACTCGGCAAGCCTACCCTATGGCCACCTACCTTCAATCTATTGGGTGCAGACCAGAATGGGATCAAACCTCTAGGGACACTAATGGTCCAACAAGTAACAATGGGAACGCAGCCGTTCATATTGGACTTCGTGGTGATTCCGCTGAAGAAAAGAGGGTACGATGCCATCTTAGGAAGGGGATGGTTAGTCATGGCGAAGGTCAACCATAACTGGAAGAGGAATACTCTCTCCATGGAAAGCGGCGGGTGGAAATACGCCATTGACCTCCGTACCCAAATGGTAAACGAGGAGATAGCATCCTCTTCGGAATCAGAATCCGACGGGGAACATGACCGACGAGACGAAGGTGGAATAGAGCCAAATGACCAGGGCATCTTGGAGTTGGGAGAATGCTCCGACGACGAGACAAGCTCGATGAACGGGCTCTTCCATTGGCAAATGGAAGATTACGAGCTCTTTCATACATACATGCTACAAGTGGAGGAAGAGAAAGAAGTATTCCCACCAGAATATGGGGAATACAAAGGAGAAGCCCACTTCAGCGATAGCCCAACCCACCAATTTGACGCAGAGAAACCCATGAAGGATGAAGAACCATCCCTACAGACCACTAACCTCGGGGACGAAGAGAACCCGCACAATATTCTCGTAGGGGATGGTTGGGACCCAATACTGAAGACCGCAGCATTCAAAATCTTTATGGAATATAAGGACGTATTCGCCTGGACCTACAAGGACCTCAAGGGGGTTCCACCGGAGTTGTGTGTACACCGCATTCCCTTGGTACCAGGAGCCATACCTGTACGGAAGGGACCATACAAGATGAATAAGAAGTATGCAACGAGGGTGCAAGAGGAAATTCAAAAAATCCTGGAGGCAAGTATCATCTTCAGAGTGCAAACAAGTGAGTGGGTATCCCCGATAGTAATATCACTAAAGAAGGATACCACACAAATCAGGATCTGTGTCGATTTTCGATGTCTCAATGCTGTTACCATAAAAGACCCCTTCCCCATTCCATTCACAGACACAATCCTCGAAGAGGTGGCGGGGCACGAGATGTATTCATTCATGGATGGATTTTTTGGGTACAACCAGATCTACATCGCCGAAGAAGATAAACTGAAAACAACATTCGTGGTCGAGGACGGAGTATACGCATATAACCGAATGCCCTTCGGACTGTGCAACGCACCTGCAACGTTCCAGAGAATCATCCTCCACATATTCAACAAGATGTCTGTGCGGAACTTTCGAGCTTTTTTAGACAACTGGTCTATCTTCAGCGGCGAGGACACACATTTGGTAGCACTGCGGAAATGCATGGAAAGGTGTCGCCAAGGAAGGTTGGCACTCAACCCGAAAAAGTGTCGATTCATGGTTCCAAAAGGGAAGCCTCTGGGCCATATCGTTTGTAAAACGGGGTTAAAGACTGATCCCGACAAAGTTCGAGTAATAGTGGAGCTGGAGACCCCTACGGACATAAGAGTAGTAAAGTCCTTTTTAGGGCACATCGGCTACTATAGGCGATTCATTAAGAACTTCGCACAAGTCTCTTGCCCCCTAAACAAGTTGACACGGAAGAGAGAGCCGTACGTATGGGGTACAAAATAGGACACTGCTTTCGGGGAGTTGAAAATAAGGTTGCTCGGGGCACCAATTCTCATGTATCCCAAGTGGGATAAGGAGTTTCACGTACACGTGGATGCCTCCAACTTTGCAATTGGTCCAACCCTTGCCCAGGTTGGCGACCATGGTCTCGATCACCCGATCTATTTCGCCAGCAAATTGCTGTCAAAGGCCGTAAAAAACTACAGCACCACGGAGCGGGAGGCTCTTGGTATGATATATGTCGTCCAAAAGTTCAGGCACTACCTCCTCGCAACACCGTTCACATTTTATGTGGACCATCAAGCATTGATGTACCTTGTCAATAAGTCGATCATTCAAGGAAGAATAAGCAGATGGCTATTGTTACAAGAATTCACGTTCACAATCATCGTGTGACCAGGAAAAAGCCATGTGATCACAGACCACCTCTCTCAACTCAAATCTGGAGAACCGCCTGAAGGGGTTAATGACGACTTGCTGGACGCACATCTGTTCCGCATCGCCATTCTCCCAGCATGGTACATGAGCATTGGCGAGTACCTCTCGACATCACAATTCCCAAGGGAGATGTCGCCCGACGAACGAAGGAAACTGGTGTTAAGAAGAACATTTCAACTTATAAATGTATTACTGTATAAAATGGGACCGGACCAAGTACTCCGAAGGTGTGTTTTGGAGGAAGAGATTCAAAGCGTGCTACGGGAGACACACGAAGGCCCAGCAGGCAGGCACATGGGACCCGACACAACAACACGAAAGGTGTTGTTGGCAGGATTGTGGTTGCCCACGCTACACAACAATGCCCGAGAGTGGGTGGTAGGATGCGACTCCTGTCAAAGGGCCGGGAAGCCATTAAAACGGGACTTCATGCCTTTGCAACCCTCCCAAGCACAGGAACTCTTTGAACGGTGGGGCTTGGATTTCATTGGACCCCTGAAGGTAAGTAGGGCTCGGAGATGCCAATACATCGTGGTAGCCACAAAATACATGACCAAGTGGGCCGAAGCACGGGCCTTGTCGGACAACTCGGTCCTAAGCATGGCCAAGTTCATTCATGAGCAAATCATAACACAGTACGGAATCTCTGTTCAATTAACTAGTGATAGAGGTCAATTCATCAACCATGTCATCCGACTGTTGACAACAGAATTCAAGATTTTTCACTCCCTGTCTAGTCCGTATTACACTCAGGCCAACAGGCAAGCCGAGGCCACCAACAAGATAATAGTCTCGATAATTTATAAGTCATGTGGGGCAGAGCATGAGGACTGGGAAGAAAAGCTACCCTCAGTATTATGGGCTTACCGAACAACTTACAAGGTCACCACAGGACAGACGCCCTTCCAGCTGATGTATGGGCAAGAAGCAGTTGTACCTGTCAAGTTCATAGTGGTGAGCTTGCGAATAGCCATGGAGAATAGACTGGGGGATATGGAAAGCCCATACAACATGAAGACAAGGGGCCCACAAGTACTTTTCACACAGGAAAAACCATCTACCTCTGGGGCAGTGAACACGACACAACAAACAAACAATAACGCATCATCCAGTAGATACAGAAACAACCAACGCGGAGGAAGAGGTAATAATGATAATAGCAATAGGAGCCGGATACAATATGATCCGAAGGGAAGGTCAATAATCCAGTGTCGGGCATGTAGCCAGTGGGGCCATTTTGCTCGTGATTGCGAGAAAGGCGACACACCCCAGAAGATGTGTCGATTGTGTGGCCCCGACGATCATGAAGATGCCAACTGTCCGAAGCCTGGAGTGAACTACCTACATATGGAGGAAGAAAGAGTCTTGGCTATCACTCGAAGCCAAACAAAAGAAGCACGGTACCCCGATCCTCGTACAGAGAAACAACGACTACAAGCAGCTCGTGAGGAGATTGGAAAAACCATGAAGGATGCATGAGAACAGGCTAGCACCTCCGGACGGACAGAAGCTGAAGATAATATACTCGGGCAAATGTTACAAATGGAGATACCAATCAAACTTCAAGACCTCCTTTAGACCCTACCTCAGTTGAGGGCAGTCGTACTGAATACTTTCTCCTTACGTCCTGACGCCACCGTACAAACAGAGACTGCGGAGACGACACAGTCAAATATTCCTGGAGTGTCAGCAACGGATCCTATGTTACTGGCAATAAATAACAGACGGCAACCGACGGTCGTAGAAATGGGTATCCTTGGAGTGATACTGACAGACACCATAGTGGATGGCAGGTCCGGAGTAAATGTCCTCCCAGAGGAGACATGGAAGAAACTCAGCAAGCCTACCCTATGGCCCCTACCTTCAATCTATTGGGTGCAAACCAGAACGGGATCAAACCTCTAGGGACACTAATGGCCCAACAAGTAACAATAGGAACGCAGCCGTTCATATTGGACTTCGTGGTGATTCCGCTGAAGAAAAGAGGGTACGATGCCATCTTAGGAACGGGATGGTTAGTCACGGCGAAGGTCAACCATAACTAGAAGAGGAATACTCTCTCCATGGAAAGTGGCGGGCGGAAATACGCCATTGACCTCCGTACCCAAATGGTAAATGAGGAGATAGCATCCTCTTCGGAATCACAATCCGACGGGGAACATGACCGACGAGACGAAGGTGGAATAGAGCCAAATGACCAGGGCATCTTGGAGTTGGGAGAATGCTCCGACGATGAGACAAGCTCGATGAATGGGCTCTTCCATTGGCAAATGGAAGATTACGAGCTCTTTCATACATACATGCTACAAGTGGAGGAAGAGAGAAGTATTCCCACTAGAATATGGGGAATACAAAGGAGAAGCCCACTTCAGCGATAGCCCAGCCCACCAATTTGATGCAAAGAAACCCATGAAGGATGAAGAACCATCCCTACAGACCACTAACCTCGAGGACGAAGAGAACCCGCACAATATTCTCGTAGGGGATGGTTGGGACCCAGTACTGAAGACCGCAACATTCAAAATCTTTATGGAATATAAGGATGTATTCGCCAAGACCTACAAGGACCTCAAGGGGGTTCCACCGGAGTTGTGTGTACACCGCATTCCCTTGGTACCAGGAGCCGTACCTGTACGGAAGAGACCATACAGGATGAATAAGAACTATGCAGCGAGGGTGGAATAGGAAATTCAAAAAATGCTGGAGGCAGGTATCATCTTCAGAGTGCAGACAAGTGAGTGGGTATCCCCGATAGTAATATCACTAAAGAAGGATACCACCCAAATCGGGATTTGTGTCGATTTTCGATGTCTCAATGCTGTTACCATAAAAGACCCCTTCCCCATTCCGTTCACAGACACAATCCTCGTAGAGGTGGCGGGGCACGAGATGTATTCATTCATGGATGGATTTTCTAGGAACAACCAGATCTCCATCACTGAAGAAGATAAATTGAAAACAACATTCGTGGTCGAGGACGGAGTATACGCATATAACCGAATGCCCTTCGGACTGTACAACGCACCTGCAATGTTCCAGAGAATCATCCTCCACATCTTCGACAAGATGTCTGTGGGGAACTTTCGAGCTTTTTTAGACGACTGGTCTATCTTCAGTGGCGAGGACACACATCTGGTAGCACTGCGGGAATGCATGGAAAGGTGTCGCTGAGCAAGGTTGGCACTCAACCCGAAAAAGTGTCGATTCATGGTTCCAAAAGGGAAGCCTCTCGGCCATATCGTTTGTAAAACGGGGTTAAAGACTAATCCCGACAAAGTCTGAGTAATAGTGGAGCTAGAGGCCCCTACGTACGTAACAGGAGTAAAGTCCTTTTTAGGGCACATCGGCTACTATAGGCGATTCATTAAGAACTTCGCACAAGTCTCTTGCCCCCTAGACAAGTTGACACGGAAGAGAGAGCCGTACGTATGGGGTACAAAATAGGACACTGCTTTCGGGGAGTTGAAAATAAGGTTGCTCGGGGCACCGATTCTCATGTATCCCAAGTGGGATAAGGAGTTTCACATACACGTGGATGCCTCCAACTTTGCAATTGGTGCAACCCTTGCCCAGGTTGGCGACCACGGTCTCGATCACCCGATCTATTTCGCCAGCAGATTGTTGTCAAAGGCCATAAAAAACTACAGCACCACGGAGCGGGAGGCTCTTGGTATGATATATGTTGTCCAAAAGTTCAGGCACTACCTCCTCGCAACACCGTTGACATTTTATGTGGACCATCAAGCATTGATGTTCCTTGTCAAGAAGTCGATCACTCAAGGAAGAATAAGCAGATGGCTATTGTTGTTACAACAATTCACGTTCACAATCATCGTGTGACCAGGAAAAAGCCATGTGATCGAAGACCACCTGTCTCGACTCAAATTTGGAGAACTGCCTGAAGGGGTTAATGATGACTTTCCGGACGCACATCTGTTTCGCATCGCCATTCTCCCAGCATGGTACATGAGCATTGGCGAGTACCTCTCGACATCAAAATTCCCGAGGGAGATGTCGCCCGACGAATGAAGGAAATTGGTGTTGAGAAGTAGAACATTTCAACTTATAAATGTATTACTATATAAAATGGGACCAGACCAAGTACTCCGAAGGTGTGTTATGGAGGAAGAGATTCAAAGCGTGCTACGGGAGGCACACAAAGGCCCAGCAGGCGGGCACATGGGACCCGACACAACAACACGGAAGGTGTTGTTGGCAGGATTGTGGTGGCCCACGCTACACAAAAATGCCCCAGAGTGGGTGGTAGGATGCGACACCTGTCAAAGTGTCGGGAAGCCATTAAAACGGGACTTCATGCCTTTGCAACCCTCCCAAGCACAGGAACTCTTTGAACGGTGGGGCTTGGATTTCATTGGACCCCTGAAGGTAAGTAGGGCTCGGAGATGCCAATACATTGTGGTAGCCACGGAATACATGACCAAGTGGGCCGAAGCATGGGCCTTGCCGGACAACTCGGCCCTGAGCATGGCCAAGTTCATTTATGAGCAAATCATAACACGGTACGGAATCCCTGTTCAATTAACTAGTGACAGAGGAGGTCACTTCGTCAACCATGTCATCCGACTGTTGACAACAGAATTCAAGATTTTTCACTCCCTGTCTAGTCCGTATTACCCTCGAGCCAATGGGCAAGCCGAGGCCACCAACAAGATAATAGTCTCGATAATTTATAAGTCATGTGGGGTAGAGCAGGAGGACTGGGAAGAAAAGCTACCCTCAGTGTTATGGGCTTACCGAACAACTTACAAGGTCACCACAGGACAGACGCCCTTCCAGTTGATGTATGGGCAGGAAGTAGTTGTACCCGTCAAGTTCATGGTGGTGAGCTTGCGAATAGCCATGGAGAATAGGCTGGGGGATATGGAAAGCCTCCGAGAACGATTATACAACTTGAACAAGCTAGATGAGCGTCGATTGATGGCACAGTGGGCAACTGAGGTGGCGCAACTCCGTCGAAAAGCTTGGCATGATAAACACCTCAAACGCGTTCAGTTCACACCGGGCCAACTGGTATTAAAATACAATGGTAAGAACGAAATTAAGCCCGACAAGTTTAAGGTTAAGTGGTTGGGGCCGTACAGAGTTAGACAAGTCGGCGACAATGGGGCAATTAAACTATGGACGCTCGATGGCAAGGAAGTCCTCAACACAATAAATGGGTCCAAACTGAAGCCATATCATGAGCAACGACAACGTGACGACCCATCGGCGGGCTCAACCAGCCAGTAAGTCGTTTTAAAAAAAAAAAAAAAAAAAATTTTAAATTTTAAAAAATTAAAAAAATATTTTAAAAACTAAAAAATAAAAAGTTAAAGTTCGTACGGTACCGTATGACATTAGTCCATCCGAAGCAAAAAAGTGGAATATAACCGAGTCGTACGACATAAAGCCGTACAGGCCCACGGAACCGAAACACAAGTCGTACATGATGTTTTATAACCCAACACCTGTGCATTAAGTGTCGTACGGCCACGACATAGCTAACCATGCCTTGCGAACGACAGAGAAAGAAACACGAAAAACTTTAAAGGTCGTACGGCCCTGGGACACGTGGGTTATAGCTAACCATTCGAAGTGTTTTCATTTTTCCATGCGTGGGGCAGTGAAGGCACAGGCAAAGGTATTGGGAGCCGTACGGACGAGAAAAGCCAGAGAATTAAGTCGTACGGCCTACCATTTTAAGCAAAACGGTCGTACGTCGTATGATTGCGCGAGAAAGGACACGGAATGAGTGCAACACGGGATGAATGCGACTCCATTCATCTAACATGCTGAGGCCGTACGCTGCGTGAGATACTAGAGGTTTGAAATCATACGGACTTCATCATTTGAAAAAGAAGGCAAAGGTAATCCGAGTGCAAATTTCCATTTGTTCAGACTTAGTAAGAAAGCGTTGGGTGCAGTACTACCGTACGACCATCTACAGTGAAGGGAGTACAAGTTAGTTATTTATTTCGTATAAGGACAACAAGGAAACAGTTATGGAATCAGCAGGAAAACGCAACTAGAGGACGAAGTTGACAGACAGTGATATTAATATGAATAAAAATGCGCAGGTCTTGCCCTCGGGCGTGCGAGTTGCAGGTCGCACAAACACAGGGAGAAAGAAGAGTAGACCAAAAGGGCAAGGACAAGGACAGATGGTTGCGGCGTCCTCTTCCCGGGATTATGTCATGCCTCAAACCATAATGTTTGAAGGATTGAAAGGATTGGACTGCCGGAATTGGTGGCAGGAGACACGAGACAATGATCCAATAAAGGAAAGTCTGCCAAGGGCGAGGTCCAATGGGTCATCCAAATGCCCATTTTCTGTATCAAAGAGTTCGAAGGCCCCCTCCGAGCAATGGTGGAAACATACGACGAGTACTCGGGCACTAGCACTGTATCCTATATGAATTGCGATGTGGAGATTTCCTTTACAGCCATGGAATTTTGAAGAGTGTTTGGTTTACCGAACGGAGGGCAAAAGATTGATCTCAAGGGCAAGAAACTCACTCAGAGGTGAAGGATTTCTACATAAGGCTAGTATGCAGAGATAACCTCTTGGAGGCAGAGAAGGACTGTATCAGGAAGTCTTCACAGGGCCGAGGGGTGAAGAAGTCTTTCGTCAGAGAGGGGCATTGGTGTAGTCTCATGGACGTGGTCAAAAGCAGACTTACAGGTTCTAGCAGGGCTTCCAATATTTCATTTCCGCAGATATCCCTGATGAACAACTTGATGGGTGGTAAGGGATATGACTGGGCGGAGTTGTTATCCGAGCGCATGCACGAGTTTATGACTCTCCAGCACAATACCTTCTACATGTCGCATTACGCAATCAGATTACTTCTGGACGCATTAGTCAGGCAAATCCCGGAAGCCACTCTATCCAGAGACGTTAAACCAGGACCCTTGGCCCCAGGCGAGCCTCCTATTATGTGTTGGAGACACTTGGACGTCCCTACTAGTTAGAAGGCTCTTCTAGGACAAAAGCGGCGCAGGCAAGCAGTCTTAGGGTCTGCGTCCGAGGACATAGACAGCGGGCGAGGGGAGACATCCGAGAGTGATGCAGATGAGGAAGACACAACGGAGGGTGACCCTAGGGAGGTGACCGTTACCATAGAAGACACGCCTACACCGGTCCTATTTACCCCACCAATGCTCTCCCAGACTGTACATTTGACTCCCACAGCAGCATTTGGCCAACAGAACACACCCGGGAGTTTGGCTTCTACACAAGAGGCCACCCC
This sequence comes from Thuja plicata, assembly GCA_018584345.1. Taxonomy (NCBI): domain Eukaryota; kingdom Viridiplantae; phylum Streptophyta; class Pinopsida; order Cupressales; family Cupressaceae; genus Thuja; species Thuja plicata. The sequence goes on along the minus strand of MU228157.1, from coordinate 4,253,133 downwards.
CACTTTTGGTCAGTTGTGGCCACCAGTCACCATGACTCCATTAGTAGTACAGGAGGCATTACCTTCAGTAGAGACGGCGGTGGGAGATAGGATAGAGGAATCAGACCAGCCCATTAGAGAGGGCCAAGTCCAGTTGGATGTGGTCGGGACAGATGCTGTGGTGACCATTGACAGGGCCTTGTTGGATCCACCTCGAGCCGATCCTTCGTCCATTGAGGGCATGTGTAGTTGGCTTAGCCAACGATTTCAGATGGCTCCACTAGCCCTAGCAGGAATGACACTTCTCTCTCCTAGACGAGAGGTATCCCCGGAGGTGATCGATCTGGATGCAGTGGCATCCCCTACAGCTGATCACACAGCGCATTTGGCAGTGGCATCCCCTATAGCTGATCACACAGTGCACTTGGCAGTGGAGGGTGTTGCATGGGATTTGGGGGTGGCATCCCCTACAGCTAATCACACAGCACACTTGGCAATGGAGGGTGTTGCACAGGATTTGGGCAAGGAGGTCGGACACTCGGCCGTGAAGAGTCCTGTAGTCATAGAGGGATTGGATGAATCCCTCATTCAGCCCCCAACGGAGCCCACAGAAGACATTGAGGCATACCTGGCAGATATGGTAGCCCGTGGCCGTCAGGTGATGGCTTTCGCACAGTCTCGTGCTAGGGAAAGTGTCGCGGCCAAATTGGAGCAGTTATTGACCTATGTTCGGGTTGGTTGCCCCATAGCTTTTGCAGCTTGTTTTGAGGCAGGAGGGTGGCCTACAGTCGAGACAGTGGAGATGTTGACAGCCTGGGCAATAACGGAGCCTGAGGTAGAGAGTCGTGTAGAGACTCTTGTACGACAAGTAGAGCAGGCCTTCAGAGATGGCTATTACACCCTGAGGCGTATGGAGCAGGTGTCCGAGGGACGGGAGATGGCACGGGTGGCCGCACAGAGTGCTCAGGAGGAGCTGGCTACTCAATTAGAGGCCATTGAGTGGGACCTGGCTCATCGTACCCAGGAGTTGGCTCGCCAGCAGGCCAGTTGGGCAGTAGAGCGTAGTGAGTTGGTGGCTCAGATGGAAGCTGCCAGGACAACAAAGCTTGCTATGGAGGCACAGGTGGCTGCGGAGAGACTTTCCTTTGAGCAGCGGCTGGAGGAGATAGCTGTAGAACGGCGTACCTTGGATGCTTATCTCACCCAGGCTCAGGAAGATGCGGACCAGAAGGAGAAAGAGTTGTTGGAAGCCGCCATGATGGTTAAGAATGCCTTGGAGCATCGGATGGTCGCCGAGCGGGACTTGAGGGCTCGGACAAAGTAGGTTTATGCGTTGCGAACTCAGTTGGCTTCTTCGACCTCTTCAGGGATGGCTTCTCAGACCCCTTCTTCTCAGTTGTGATTTTATGGTTGTAGTCACATTTCTCCCCATTTTGTTGTTAAGTCGTCGGAGACAACTTGTCTTTTTGGGGGGGATGATGTTGTCGGGTATTATGTAATTAATGTTGTTGGTTGGGAACTAGTTAGTGACCGGAGGTTAGGGAAGTTTGCACACAGTTACCAATCGTCACGTCCCTTCGGTCCTTTATATCCTTGTACTACCTTCAGGTAAGGGAGGATGTTATGCACGGGAGATATCATATTGTAATCACTTGAATGAATGAATAAGAGAATTATCCTTTGCTTTATTACTATCATGTTCTGTGTATTCAGTTCTGCAAACAACTAAGTTTACTCTTAGAGGCAAACAACCTCCTCAAAACTTACTATAAATAGCAATTACTACATACAGAGTTCTGGAGATCTCGAACGAAAGCCAAACCTGCAAAACCCTGACCACTCAAGAAGATGCATCCCTCAAAGGACCCTCTAACCAACCTCATTAGCCTACGAGGGTCAGTGATAGGCTAATCTACTCTGCTGACTGATGTCAACTAGAAGGGGACATCACATGAGGCCTTACAAAACAAAAACATATCATTTTACCTCTTATTTTGCTCTCAAAATATTTTTTCTCCATTTTGATCTTGAATTTGGAGTCGCTGAAAATCCAATAGACGATGATTTTTTTGATAATCCTTTTGATGATTGATGATCATTGAATCGTGTTTCATGAACTACATTTCGTAATTCAGTAATTGTAATGATTTTCATTGGAATCGTAAACATAGACATATATGATATCATGGATATGACTTATTGAATATTTTTCAACTATCAATTGGCATTTAATATATATTTATCTTTGGCATTTGGCATTGATCAATGAACAAGTATCATGCTATGAAATGATTTAGTTTTACAATTCTGTATATTTCTCTTATTTTTTGTATATATAACACACACACGTACCCAAATGCACCCAAACCTCTAAAAAAAATGGTTCGGGTGCGGGTACATGAACCAGTAACTTAGCTTTATATATATCTACAGATTGGAATATCTTAACTTTGCACAACCCTAAAGTCATATTAGATACAACATTGATCAATATCCAATCCATATATTGTTATTTGAATAATATATATATATATATATATCTTATCAATTGCATAATCTAAACATTCATAAGTGGTATCATAGATCATAATTCGTAGTGTTAATTGTTAGAGGAAAGAAGTCTCTTGCAATTGGTTTTGCAAGTTATTGTCCTAATTTTATTAAATGTCACAAAAGGAGACATTACAATAACGTACAATTTGGAGAGCCAAAGTCTGTTTTGGAGCTAAAAGACAATATCAGAAGAGGCGAATGTACATTGTAGATTGAGACAAATTTCTTAGTTCCTGCCATAGATTGCTTTTGATCGTGACATCATTATATCCCTTTAACTGTGAGCTTCCTTTCTTCTAGCATAAGAGTCAAGCTTTGGCTACACTTGTGTTAGCGGTAGCAGTAAAGATTATTGGATCCGATCTTTTTTGACGTGGGTAAGAGAAAAGGGCAAAAAGGGTTCTATGCCTATACAAGGAAAGCCTTACACTTAGCAGGGAAGCAAACTTGATTTAGAAGTTTATTGAAAGATAAAAATGTGATTTTAAGAAGAAAGGAATTAATCTCCTTGGGGAAGCACAACCCCAAAGGTTTTTGGTGGGAACTACAGCAGAATAGGAAACAAATAGAAAATAATATCACAGATTCGCAATGCTCAGATTATGCAAAGCTTCTTTATGAACGAACACAAGTGAAAGTTGGACCCCCCATAATTGACACTACAATAGAGCTATTCTCAATGGAAGATATCAAACGAGGCATAAAGAAGTTAGCTAGTAGCAAATCTCAAGTCATTGATGGGTTACAAGTAGAATTTCTAAAATGGGGTTTTGAGACATTGGCGCCACACATTAAAATAATCTTTATGTCACATAATGCAGCTTCCCAACTAGGTGGACAACTAGTATTCACATTCCTTTATACAAAAGTGGTGACATCAGTAATCCTTACAATTACTGTACTATTATGGTCAATCCTCTTCTTGGAAAACTCTTTTGTAGCATGATAGAACACATAATCAGTAGTTGGGTACAAAAAGAAGGTAAAAGGGAAAACTGGAAAGTTGGTTTCAGGCCAAAACACTCTACCATTGATCATTGCACCACTCTCTAGACACTTCATTGAAAATGCTTGGGACATGCAAGGTGGAGAGGCCTTTAGTTGCTTTGTGGATTTCAAAAAAGCTTTTGACATTGTCCCTACGAACAAACTATGGAGTAGAATGGAAGAACTTCGGATTTCAAATGAGTATAGAGTGGCTATCCATAAGCTTTATGAGCATGTTAGAGCTAAAATCAGAACTAAAGTGGGTTAATCTGAGTGCTTTCATAGCGACATTGGTGTCAAACAAGGGTGTCCTCTTTCTCCAACGCTGCTTGGTTTGTATATTGATAAACTCAAAGAATGGTTAAACAAGAAGAAGGGAGAGGGTATCTAGCTAGTGGGATACATGGTGAAGCTGCTGTTATATGCGGATGATCTTATTCTAATTGCAAAATCTGCCTGGTGATTGAAAGAGCATTTGAATGCTTTAGAGTTTTTTTGTCAAAAGGTTGGGATGCAAGTGAAGACCAGAAAAACCATGATCTTTTCCTTGAAAACAAAAAAGCAGCAAAGTTATCTTCGATATAAGTTTTTTGGAGATAGTAGAAGAATACAAATACCTAGGAATTGATTTTCACAATAGGCTCAATTGGGACACATGTATGACAAAAAGGTTTTAAGTGGGGTGGAGCGCTTCTTACCTTTTTTAGAATAGCTATAGGAAAGCAGAGTTTTGGGATTGGAAAACTAAGAAGACTCTTTTCGGATTGTTGGTTGTGCAAGTTGTCCTCTATGGATGTGAAATTTGGGGGGGAGGGGGAGCATATCAAACCACAAGTGGAGACAATTAGAAAGAATTGAAAAACAATTAATTACCAACAATCTCAAAGTCAAGTCAACGGTGCCATATGAGATCTTTTTAGCTGAGGCTGGTATGCTCCCAATGCAAGCATCAGCGATAATTCATTTGCTAAGTTACTTATAAAAGGTTGAAAGCATGGATAAGCACTGCTGGCCCAAAATGGTTGTTGAAGACGAACCAAACCGTAGGAAGAAGACGGTTGTTGAAGAGGAACCAAACCGTAGGAAGAAGACTTGGAGGAAACAAAACAATAAGTGGATGAACAAGTGGGACATCAAGTGGCATGAATATCCCACTGCTTACATTGAAATAAAAAGATGGTGTCAGAAAAGTTTAGAACTGCCATGTGGACAAATCAAAATGGCAGAATAAAAGAACATTATGTCAAAAAATTCAATCCCACGTGGAAGCATGATGAAAATGTCTATTTGAGGGCTGCAATAAAGGGGAAGGCGAAATTTTTAATAGTGCAGCTGAGGACCAATTCTCATCACCTTAGGTGTGAAATGAGTAGATGGACTACCCCCAAAGAAAAGTGGAAGGGAAGAACTTGTGTCTTTTGTAGCAAAGATGTGGTTGAAACCGAGTGGCACTTCATCATAGAGTGTGTAGTATATGAGAATATTCGTAAGCAATTTGAAAATACTTTGAAGATGGACATTCTAAACGAGCTCTTTGAGGAGACAAGGCTTCACAAGTTAGCAAACTTCTTGGTCAAAATTCATAATAGAAGAGCCGACATAGAAAGAAATATAAAAATGAGTCAATGTTGTGGCTTTTGATCCATTAGACCATTGGTCTTGTGCCCTTCATTAAAATTCTTTCATTCTTTATTCATTCATTCATCGTGAGTCCTCTTTATTGACTGTGGCTTTCCATAATAAAAAGTGTGATGGCTTTTTAAGCTTGCTGGGTGAATCTTTTGGTTTTCCCTTGAGCAGTAACCCCCCTCTACAGTGGCGCTGCCTTTATAGAAGAAAAGAAGGATTTGAGTCGACTCAACTTGTCTTTCTGCTGGCTGCTGTATTTCCCAAATTGGACGTGGTTAATTACATTGAAAAATGATTTTTTCGGCTTGGGTCTGATTTCTTCCTTGGCTGCTGAACTTGCACCCGATGTTGTGATGGATAAAGAATGAATTAAAAATTGAGAATCTTCTATTGTAGCTGGATGGAGCCATAGGATTTTGGCATTAAGTTTTGGGATAGTTTATGGTGATTTTAGGAAGTAGGTGAATCGATTCTTCCTCACAGGAAGTTGTGGAATTGCAAGGACAACAGAACAGAGCTATTTCTTCTATCAGAGGACTGTATGAACTGAGAAGGAACAGCTGCCTCAAGAAAGATTGTTGATCACTGGTTTGAGATCTCTTCAGTTTTGCTCTTGAAGGGATCTATTTACCTTTATTCTCAGCCTCTGTTGATTTTAAGACTGCTATCGAAGGTCAGAATATTAAATTCTTGCTTCTGTGATCTGTTAGTGTGCAGAAAACAATTATTAAGTTTTCATTATCTTCTGAACTTAACTGCTGTTACTGTTATAACCTTCCTAGTCATGTAAACTACACCAGCTTGTCATTGGTAGTTTGACTTTGAATTATTGCCATTGGCTTTATTTTCTATGTATGATTCCAATATTCTTGAACACTGCAATAACTTACAATCACAATACCCTACGAAAATGCAAACAAATATGCCTCATGCTATCTATCGAACAAATCACCTATAAAGAGGAGGTTGCAAAAAAATTGGATTCAAAACAGGTTAGTGTATTTCACTTATTTTATCCTTGCTGTCACAGAGCTCTAAAAGAATAACAGGTCTCCTGAACAATTCTTTTACTTTGCATTGTATTTATTGATTTGGAAAACCATATAATTGCAGCTGCTCCAACAGGAATAATTGACAGGGTTTAACCTGATGAAGACTTTGAATGAATTGATAGCCTTTGGGATAAACATGTTTCTTAATATTGAGTTTTGAATACATCAACTTAATATTAGAAGGTATATGACTGTTAGCTCTTTTGCATGAAATTATCTTTTACCACAAGCAATGCACATGAGCACGATAATGTTTATTCATTTTCCATGACCCCAAACAAGACTGATGGTGATCAACTACTGCTTCGTTAGTGGGTCTCTAGACGGACCTGCTAGTGATAGAAAGCATTAAATGCACAAATGATTGTGATCACATACATACCAAACACAATGTCAAGATGATATTGGACATTTGATAATATTGATTGATAAATTACCTTGCATGAGAATCTACTTTTTTCCAAAGGAGCCCACAGCTGAACTGATAGGTATGGTCGAACAAAAAGAGTGCTATGATAAAAGGCATTCAAAATCAGCTGCAATAGGTGATAAAACTTCTCTCTTAACATTTGAATAAAAATTTTGCCTTTACTTTGTATTACATTTTTCTATCACATACACAATATTTATTGCTGCATCAATAAGTTGAGTTTGCTATGATTTGTTACATTACGTAATCATGTGTAGCTTAATAAAATCACAATTTAACTTGAGAATATCCTTGATTGGGAACATCTGGGCAGGTGATTAGAGTGAAATGGTCTCTACATGCTAGAGAGGAAATTGTTTTTGAGCTTTCTGAACATTTAACTGGTAGAGCCACCCAAGAAATCTTAGACAAAGTGAGAAAAAGCACAAGGGAGATGATTGTGGAGCAAGAAGCCGTTAGAGACCGCCTCTTCACGGTTCAAGATGTCATGCAGAACACTATGCGAGCATTATTACAGGTATAATTGCAGGGCTAAGCTCATGTCTCTGTAGGCTATGCCAAATGCTTATTTTTTATGGGATTCTTACTATCACAACTGAATCTGTATGCACAGGATAAAAGTATACGCATTACACATAATATGACAGTCATTGGAGGAGGGGGCCTTGTTCTTACTATACTCACAGGACTTTTTGGAGTCAATATTGATGGGATCCCTGGTGGACAAAATACACCGTATGCATTTGCTTTATTTTCTGGCATAATTCTCTTCCTAGGCATGACTTTGGTTGGGTTTGGAATGCTCTATTTTGGGTTAAAAAAACCAATCACAGAAGAACAAGTTAAAGTGCGCAGAATGGAGCTTGAAGATCTTGTAGACACATTCCAGCATGATGCAGAGACACATGCAAAATTTCAAAATCCTAGTAATAGACATCAATTGCAGTTACAAGGAGATGAAAGGATCCTTGATAATTGTAATTATATTGTTATTAGATAGCTTCTTGTAGACAGTTATGCTATGCAATAGGGCTTGATGGTATATTGTTTAAACAAATAATAAGCTATCTAAACCGCTAGTGTTTGTGAAATTGTACTGAAAATAATACGAATTTTAAAATTAGGAGCTTGAGATAAGCATTGCTTACCCTATTGGATCCTTGATTGAAAGGAGTACAAATCAGATGGGATTATTCGTCTGTTAGTCTTGCAAAACTACAAATACGTTTTTCACAAATAATATGGCTGGTGAAGAACATATTTGTAGTTTTTCACCTGCCATATTATTGAACAACATGCACCCATATAAATTCTATTTCCTTATAATTACACCTTCATTTACAATGACTTGTTAAGTAGCATTTCATACCTTTGAACAAGAAGAGACCTTGTACAATAAAGGAATGGTGAACTACACTACTTTAGGGCACTATTGATAGATTGGGTCATGATCAAAACATATATGGCTAAATATAATATTAAAAATACATTATGTTCAAACCTATTTCTTAAGCTTTCATTCAAAGAATCTTGTAGTGAGTATCAAATTTTGTTTCTTAATAAGAACTGAAATAATCCAGTGTTCCACGGAGTTTCCTGAAGTGGGGACATGGGGATGTGGGGACGGGTTTCAGAGATATACCAAGGGCTCAAATTTGGGGATGACAAGGGGACAGTGGTGGAGTAGTGGTGCAGGGGGTGTCATTGATATACAAATTGAAATCTTCAAGGAAAAATCTGAAATATAACATCTCTACAAGTGCCCAATGAATGGAAAACTAATTTTTTGAAGTCAGATTGCATTTAGTATGTAATGGCATGTGCCATATAGCAAGTGACCTAGGAGCATGCTCGAAAGAGGTGGCAAAGGTAGTGGTTTTGTTGGGGATGTTTCCCCCAAGTCCCCAAGTCTCGAAAACATCCCCCTATATGGGATGCTAGTTTTCTTTTTTGGGATGGGCAGCAGGGGCCTGGGGACGCGTCCCCATGGAACACTAAAATAATCCCTTCAATCCTATCAAGTTTAAGACATGTTCTTTATACTTTCAAATTGATGTTAAAAAAGGGATTGCTTAGTAGATTCGTTTGCTCAAGAAAAAACAAATTATTAAATTAATGCAAACCAGATTGAAAACTGTAGCATTCCATTATTAGCAATCCCCAAATATGTTAGGAACAATTTTTCAATCTATCAATATTAGCTTGAAAGTTGCATTTGCTTTTAGATTTAGTAGATAGCTCCTTCAAGTGGCCTTTAGGTTAGGTGTCTTGAATGAGGCATCTTTGGCCAAAAGACATCCAAGACTTAGATCCCATGGTTGAGATTATCTTTGTGACAGGAAAATCTCACAACACCAAAAAAAAATTTCGTATTTCCTTGCATTGCATATTTTATTCTGTTGGGTAGTTTTCATGGATGCGATGTCTCTTGCTTGAAGGTGCAACTTTATTTTCGTATGCAAGACCAATGAGCACAACCATCTTGGTGGCTCAAATAATCAATTGGTGAACATGCAAGGGAATCAAAGCAATTATATTAACTTGAAGAGATGAAACATTATAATATGACCCATGTGAAACATGTTACTCTATGCTATAATCTAACTAATGTCAACTTTGTTATACATACTCAAATCTCTACCCAAAACACAATAGATTCAAAAACTTCAATTGAACCCTTAGAGCGGTCAAACAATTTGTTATAAGTGTCAAAGTACAAAACACAATTTGAATGCACTAAATCCCAAGACTAGTACACATTGTATCATCATTAACGTGCACGCACCTAGGAGGAAATCCAATCCAAGGAATAAAGAATATTGAAATTTTAAAACTGGCCTTTGATCATTAACTTTGAACAATGTTTCTTTTTGAACTTCTTAAATTTAATAGATCAATCATAACTTCCTTGTAGAAAATCTAATAGCTTTCTTTACTTAGTTGTCAACCTGACAAATTGACTACATGATTTGGCATTTTGACATTTGTTTGAGATTTTGAGATAAGATGTTATTGAGTTGTATGAGTTGTGTAGGGTACATGAGTGTTGCATAAGGCATGCACATGAAGTGTGCTTGTGCATTGAATAAGAGCCAAGCATGAAATTGTATATGTAAGTTTGCAAGGTTTCACAAAGGCTAAATGTGGGATGTGTTTAGTTGCATGGGAAGGAAAAGGGCTCCAAAGAACTCACATGAAAGCCAACCTAAGTTGTGCAATGTCACAAAGGTGTTCGTATAAGAAAGAGATGTATGTCAACAAGCATTGCCCAACGCAACAAAATACAGGGGAACATACAGAGATTGTTTTTGGATGATGCAAGATTATGCCAACCCTAGGATGCTCTTGTACCAAATAACCCAATTGAAAAGATTGTGAGCATGATGCTTACAAAATAAGGACTATGTTGATAACCAATCTTTCCACCCATGTCAACTTGTTCTAACTTTAGAATCCAGGAGTCTTATTTTCATTGCTTAGCTTTCCAATGAATAAAATATTCATTTCCCTCCATTGAGTCTTCTTAATAATACGTGTTTCAAAGATCAATGCAAATGCAAATCCTTATCAATACTTTTCTAGTTGCACAACATTTGAGTCTTTAGGTGCATGGTAGGAAGACAAAACAAAGACATTGAATATTAGAGAGATATCTAACCCTTTAGTACTCAATCTCATATGCATCTCAAGAAATGTTTGCAAGACTTGATATGAACAAATTTTCTTTGGCTTTTGCTTATTGTATTGTCATTCACATCATTTCAACCACATTTAGAATCAATAACAACTTGTATGAAAGACCAACGATGTCATTCAAGCTAATAAATGACTTCAGCATTTTTACAATAAGCCAAAGAAAATTTGTTCATATCATGTCTTGCTAACAAATTGAGAGAGGCAAGAGGTGGATGCAAAGTGGTTTGGAATGACATTCTCCCCTTTCTACTTATTGATTGATATGAATTGATTTGATACAACATGGACAAAGCAAAAGACATGAAATTGAACACTAATAAGCACAAACAAATAGCTACAACTATGATGAAACAATAATGAACACATATCTGGAAAGAAGAATCAAAGAGGAACTTGTCACTGGAATTTGGAATGAAATAATGGGACTATGGCAATTAGTGTCACCGTACTAGTATTCCAAAAATTGATATCATCTATGGATCCATAACCAACATGTCATTTAAATGCTTCGTTTGAAAAATCTTTTAAAAATGGACTAAAATTGCTAAATGTGGGCTATGTGCGAAAGTTGGAATCATCCATGTCACTTTCTCAGTCTCTAAATCATGTTCCCTTAGTCCACCTTTTGTAGATCTTCAACACTTCACCTCTGGATAAGCGAATTTTCACACAAGTGAGAGAATAATGGTGTTTGTGTTGTATAGGGGCTTTCCTTAGTCAAGCCCCAAGAGGATTCAACCTTTCCTACATCAATAATACATGAAATAAATCTTGAATCTGAAGTAATGAATGTTGAATCACAATGATATACCTTCTGCAATGAATTGTAATTATTTTGAAGCCTTCATGAAAGGCAGATGCTGCTAGGAAGGGAGCTCATGTATATCTTCACTCATGGAGGAAATGTATGAATTTGATCATGGATTCCATCTCTAATGCTAGACTTTTTCAATGCTTGAATCTCCTTCTGCATTGCCCTATAAATGATTGAAATACTTACTCCAAGAGAGGATGAATTGTGAATTTGTGTTATCAAATGAGGAGGGGGGGCCTCATTTTATAGTGATCCTTAAGGAAACATGTGAAAGTCCTTAAGCACACCAACATGAATAATATTTCCCACTCACCAAAGATCTAACCATTAACATATTCGAAAGTGGGGCTTTTTTGGCTGGACACTAGTGCCTAGTGCCATAATCTAGGGGGATGGGACAAGGGCGCTAGGCGCCCTGGTCCAGTTCTAGAGTGATGGAAGAGAGACAGAGGGAAGAAAAAATCCATTGTGCTAGTAATGTCAAACCTTGGGAGGAGCAAAGATCAGTCAAATTAGGGGGCATGAAATCAAGAGCACCAAAGTGAGGGTTAGGTGAACATGTAATTGTGTGAGGATATAATTTACAACACTACATTTAGCTCCCACTTTAGCGTGAGGTCATGCTCTCTAGAAGGTATAAGATAGCATCAGAAGACTTTCACCAAGACATAAAAGGAGGAATATGATCAGCACATGTTACACACACATGGAGCATACAAGAGAAAATAGAAGGACACAACTTCTTGGGTTAGTGAGGTGCCACTTACTATGAGTCATATGAGAAGAAGACATGAGACATGACTTCCTAGCTTAGTAACTACAATTCATGTAAACAACATAAGATTCAAATTGGTCTAGCAAGGTTTTTTTATGCTAGTTGACTCTAGAGATTACAAAGAAAAACTTTAATTTGTCAACTAATCTAAAAAAAGTGACTACAAAATGGGTGTTGCAGCATGCATCAAACATAGAATGCAAAACAAAGGTTCAACTCGCAAACTAATATGAAAACTCAATTGACAACATATCATGGTGTGTGACCAAAGTGTACAAACCAAACTTCGTTGTTTGTACTACACAAACTGTTAACATTGAGTATAGTGTATGCCCCCACGTTAAAGCAATTGTATACACCTTACCAAGAGAAATTGCATTAAAGTAGCATAGATACATTTGAAAGACAAGCAAGTCACACCAATGAAATGTCCCCAAACATAGGAAAATCAAAGAGCGATAATCACAAAACACAAAAGAGCATATAATGGATCCACTATCTAGGGGCCAATATGTGCATTTGATAAATCATGTATATCAAGTATGATTGTATGAATTGACCTCATCCCCCAAAGTTAGTGGAACTACAAGCACAATGGAAGGAGAGCACATAAGATGAACAACACAAGTCTGTTTTCGGTCAACATGAAAGAGCTAAAAGAAGAGATCTCAATGCTTTGTATCATCCCCAACTAGACAACACAAGAGGACATTTGTGACAAAAGCTCATTTACAAAACATGTATACAACATATAGAAGAATGATGATACAAATAGAGGAATATCATTATAGGTTCGGTCCCTTTGTTGTTTTGTACCAACATAGAAACAGGGTCATCCAAAGAGAGCTCAAGAAAACACATTATATGCAAGAAAACACATAAAATAACCCACTACACAAGTGAGCTAATATAACAAATCACATGCCTCCCAATCTTGCTCAACATCATTTTGAGAAGGTTAACAAGATACTAAAGGAGCTATAACAAGTGTAGGAGATGTAGCTATCACAAGTGCCAAACAAGGATCAAGCTCTAATGATGAATCAATATGTAGGCCACTTGGAGCTAGGTTCAAAGTTTTTGAAAATATTGAAGATAACTTATGACTAATCACAACAACTTGATACATATCACTAGGATTATTATCATCAACGTCATCATCCAAATTAATCACAATAGGACATCTTACATGTGGTGGGGACGAGGAACCATTATGCATAGATAAGTTCAATCTTTCTAAGGTGGGTGAAGATGAGAATACTCCATAGGTCTAGGTGAGGGTGTGGTGAAGGGAACCAGGGAAATAATCGACAACCCAGGAGAGGAAACCCTTTGGGAAGAATCTCGTGAGCCTTAACATGACGTATTCATTGGTGTTTTGTTACACTACGATTTGTGCTATGAAGAGGAGTGATTTGGATGGGATATGTCTCATCAACCATCAAAGGGTGCAACCCCTTGGTTTTACAAGATATGTAAGGAGATCAACTTCATCCAATTAAAGATAATTCAGAAACCTTTTATCTCTTATTTATATATCCAATTAGATAGAAAATTGGTTTTGAGTGTCAAATAGTTTTGCATACAATTCAAGATCAACATCAAAGAGAGCACCATTATTGTTGCAAGATTGTATATCCAAATCAGAAATAGAAACTCGTCACTCTAAGTGATAATCCAACTTAATTGCACATTCATATCGCCATATTAGATATTACAATGTATTTAGAATTTTACTATGATATTGCCATATCAAATAGAGCCTCATATCCCTAATTGCCCAGTTATATTGACATATCAGACACAATGCTATATAACATCATAGCTATCATCAGAGGGGTGTTCATTGCATAGCTTATATCGATACATCAGGAAGAGCAAAGATCTCTATGAATATCTACAAATTGGAATCTCTTAACTTTGCATAATTCCTAAAGTCATTTTAGATATAACAATGATTTAATATCCTATCGACATATTATTATTTGTAGATTATACATATTAATCAATATAATCTTAGAATTATCTATATATAGACCTAATCACCTTGCATATATCCAATTGTCAAATTAGAGATATCAATGATATTTCCATATATATCTTATCAATTGGATAAAGTAAACATTTATACGTGGTACCATAGATCATAATTCATAGTGTTAATTGAGACTTGGAGGAAATAAGTCTCTTGCAATTATTTTTTCAAGTTACTTTCCCAATTTCATAAGTTATCCCAAAAGGGGACATCAAAAAGAAGTCTAGGTCCAAGATGTGGAGGTGGGACACCTATATCCATATCCATAGAAGGAAGAAGTTGAAGGGCTTCCAAAGAAAAATTCAGAGATCTTATTAGATTTGAAATTTTTAGAAGATAGAAAAAGGATATTCTCACTAGGTCTCAAAGGTTGGGGCTTACTTGCGAATCATGTGTAAAATTCCCATGATTAGTTAAGGGCTAAAAGAGGTTAATTTATTGCTATAAGTTTCCTGTTGTGGGGAAACTTATAACACTTATTGATGAAAGAAGGAATGTCTTTCATTCCATTGAGCCAAGGATGTCTCGATTTCACAAAATTGGTCCAAGGTAAGGATAATAGAAAGGGTAACATCTAAGGACTTAAAACCAACTTTGATGGGAAGGGTAATTGAACCTAGGGTGGGATTAGTGTATGTTTGAACCTATGTTCCAAGGGTTCTTGGAGGGGCATTACATATGGCATTAGAGACCATGTTCATATGCTAGGATCCCTAGTGTATATGTACCCATTGTGATTGGTGTGAGTGATGTGTGATTGTTGATTTATTCTATGATGGTTATCATTTTTCCCCATTGTCTTGGCATGACTTACAGACATAATTATATGTTGGATCTAATCCATATCCTATTTTTCTTTGAAGGATCCCTTCTAGGGGTAGAGGTGTTCAACAGAATGCTCATCGAGATGACCACAAGGAGGAACATCATGAGGAAGATCATTAGGAGGAAGAAAAACATGAGGATCACCATGAGCACCGAAGAGAGGGTCATGGTGGTAATGATGGGAATCCCCAATTGGTTTAGTTACTTCAGGAACTTATTACTCGGTTGTGGCCTCATCAAGAGTAATCTCACCATGGGGAGTCACAACTATCTAATCATGGAGAACAAGAGGAGAGGAGAGAGAGTGTGATAATTATTATACTTTTCCCGGCTAGAGAGTAGAGAATAGGAGATACAGGGTAGTAATGGATGAAGATACTATCTGTGCAGGGAACACGAGAGATCTTTTGAGGTCATGTCCACCTACTTTTGATGGCTCTTAGAGTGGTATTGAGGCTAAGACTTGTCTTTTAGATCTTGGACATTTCTTCGCTATGTACCCTTATGCGAGCAACACTAGAGCTCGGTGTGTCATTATGCACCTTACCAGTTTCGCGTCTACTTGGTGGTGCAAAGAGATGTAGAAGCTCTAATTCGATATCACAACCATTTCATAGGAGATATTTGAGGAGAGATTCTAAGAGAGTTTCCTTTCTCACCGGTATCGAGAGGCACGTGTTGATGAGTTTCACGATCTACGATAGGGGACTATGTCATTGGATCAATATGAGCATAGGTTCTTTATGCTGAGGTAGTATTCCAATTATACTCATGATGAGCCTATGTTAGTATAACAACTTTTTTGGTTCCTTAATGGTCATATCATTGGATAGATTTGTTTACACCAACCTAGGATGTTTTCTCTTTCCACCAAGAAGGTGATATTATCTAGGGATAATATAGCTAGGGGTTTTGGTAGTAGGAAAGGTGGATAGGTTCATAGTGCACATCCTGCTAGATGAGGTGCATAGAGTACATAGGTACATAATGTAGGAGCACCAAGGATTAGTCCTAAGGGGATAATTGTAATCACCCACAATCAGGGATTGTGGAGAAGCATCAGACCCCATGGGTCTTGTTTGTAATAAAGGAAAAATGATACGCCCAATGTAGAGTCCAAATTGGACCCTAGATGGCCTTTAGGGACATTTACGACCAATAGGCCAAAAGTGGTAATTACTCCCAAGGGGCATGGAAAACCAATGTAATGGCCAAATAGGCCCTAATAGGTATAATATGAACTACATGAGTCATTTCTAGGGTCATTGAGAGTTAGGAGACATTTGTCAAAATTGACAAAATGTTGCTAAAATATTGTTGAGCAACTTTTGTAACTTTTGCAAAATGTTGTCAAAAAGTTACAAATGGCTAAATTAATTTGCAAATCAGTCATTTTCAGTAGGGGCAGTTGTTTATGGGTGATTTAAGACCCAACACATGAAGAGGAACCCTTGATGATGATTTTGGAAGATTTTGGCATTCAAAGGCAATAAGATTTCACTATTTTCCTATATTTTATAATGTAAGTATGATTGGCACATGTCTGGTCTAATTGGTAGGAAAGACATTTGTCCATGGTTTGATAGAATAAACTGTTACCTTTTGAATGCATTTGATCTAATTTGATTTTGTTAAGTTTGAAGCATTTTGTGATCAAATCTCTATGGCCCTCCTGTATTAAGGACTTGGTGAGTCCTTCTCAAACAAATGCCTCTTTCTTGAGTTTCCACCATGGGATTTACAAAACCTTGGGGGAAATTCAAGGATAGAGGATGTACAATAAGGTTCTGAAATGTTTTTGCAGAGGGACCTTGGGGGAAATTCAAGGATAGAGGATGTACAATAAGGTTCTGAAATGTTTTTGCAGAGGGACCTTGGGGTGGCAGGGAAAATGGATGCCCTAGGTGAGCATCTCAATGTGCTCACCGTGACTGTGACTACAAATTAGATTGTAGAGGGAAGGGTAGAATTTTGTGAGACAAAATAATGGTGGATTTGGTAGTTTCTTAGACCCCTCATATGTCCATGGTGGTGGGAGTGTTGGTGGAAGCAAAGAAAGGGGTGTTGCTTTGTAACCCAACTATGATTAGGCCTAATTGCGTAATTGGTACAAAGGGATTTTGAAGTACTTGTTGGGAGAGTTGGAAACTAGGATCTAGGGTTTGGATAGAAGACCAAAAAGGGTATTTGGGATTCCCATTGGTTTAGTAAGTTTTGTGAGGATTTTTGAATTTGTACCCCAAAAAATAGTGAACTAGGGCTACTAGGAAATATGCCTATTTACTAGGTTCAAATAAATAGTTTGATGTTTTGAAGCCACTTGGAGGGAAGTAATGATTGAACTGGATTGTGAAAGGTCTTAAGAATGTTGTGGGATTCCACTCTACCCAATAGTACTTGAAGTCCCACCAAATGAATTACATACCCATTTGATAGGAATCAAGGGAAGATGGAAAGAGGAGTGAGATGTTGAGTGATTGAAGGGGGTTTGGTTGGTGTTGAGAAGAGTTAGTGAACAGCCTATTAGAAGGGTTTGGAGTGGTCCAAAATAAGGAGGGACACTCACCTAGGTTGTGGATCCTTTTGAAGAAGAAACTTATAGTTTTACGAGATCTTCATAATAGAGGATAGTCATACACTAACCCTTCCCCATCATATTGGTATCAGAGAAGACAAGATCTACCTGGGGAGTTCATGTATGACATAGAACCAGAGGTGGAAGTTGAGGATGACATAATGCCTCTTAAAAACATATCTCAAGAATCCATCATGAAGTTGATGGAAGAGATGCTTGCAGAAAATATTGAAGAGTTCAAGAGGTCTGGTGGTAAAGACAAAGATGTTGATGGTGAGAATGATGCATATGAAAAAGGTGAAGAGGAAGAATCCCAAGAGCCTATAAATTACATGCAGACCAGAAGGAATTTTTGGATGCATTGAAGTCAGTAAAAGGTGATGGCACTGAGAAGCTACCAACCTATGGGGGTGGTCTAGATTTTGATGAATTCATTGAATGGATGGAAGCTATGACCAACCACTTTGAAATGAATCAAGTGTCAATATGAGATAGAGCGAGGATGGCAAAAGGGAAGTTAAAAGGTTCTACACTAGCATGGTGGAATTTTGTTCAAGGAGAGAGAGTGAAGGAGGGTAGAAACATGATCTCATCTTGGGAGATAATGAATTCAAAGGTCAAGGCCCAATTTCTACCCACAGACTATGAAGTACAAATGTAAACAAATCTTCAAAACCTAAAGCTGATGGATTTGGATGTTAGTGCATACACTGAAGAGTTTCACAAGGTGATTCTTATATCTAAGAAGCAAGAAGAGGAAGTAGAGAGGGTAGCCAAATATTTGAATGGCTTGAGGTTGAATATCCAAGAGGAGCTAAGTCTCTGGACTCCTAATACAGTGAACAAATGTATTCAAATGACTCTCAAAGTGGAGGAGAAGTTCAGGAGAAGAGGTGATCAAAACAATAGAGGCAAAGGTGGAAGAAACAATAGAGGAAGAGGTAGTTTTGGTGGCAGAGGACAAGGCCAATGATCCCAAGGGGAGTCTAGCTCTAGAGAGAAGATGGGGGACTCAAGTAGAAGAGGTGGCTATAGAGGTAGGGGATCAAATGGAGGAAGGTCTAATGGATCAGGTAGAGGATCCAAGTTCTCTGGAATGAATTGCTATAATTGTGGCCAATTGGTGTATCCTTCTTATAAGTGTCCACACAAGGCTTTCACTTCTCAAAGCAATGAAAGGAGGGTAAATTATGTACATGAAGATGTTTCTAGTGTACATTCTCATGAGGTGCAGTTGGTATCAAAATCAGTAGGGGAAAACTTGATGATCAAAAGGACATTGTTGAAGCAACTTGTCAGGGAGGAGACACCCCAAATGAGAGCACTTTTTAGAATCCAATGCAAAATGCAAGGTAAGTTGTGTAAATTTATTATTGATTTAGGTTCCACATATAACATAGTTTCATTGGAAGTAGTCGATAAGTTGAAATTGGGAAGGGTTCCCCGTTCTTTCCCTTATAAGGTCAGTTGGTTGAACAAAGGGAAACATGTAGTCATTAATGAGCAAGCTTGGGAAAAATTTAGTATAGGGGTGAATAAGGATAAGATACTTTGTGACATTCTATGCATGGATGCCTATTACCTTCTTCTAGGTAGACCATGACAATTTGATAGGAAGGCTCACCATGATGGTGAGAAGAATTCATATGCATTTCAGAAAGATGGGGTAAAATATAGGATACAATCCATTGGAAATGAGAAGGATACCGATCAAGTGGGTCCTAGTGTGTTGGTGGTGGGAGAGAAGGAGTTCCTAGATACCTTAAAGGATTAAGAGATAGGATTTTCCCTAGTATCGAAATCAAAGATAGAAGAAGTGAGTATGAAGGAAGAGATCCCTAAGGAAGTGAAGCATCTGCCAGACATGTATGTTGATATCATCAATGATGGTGCACCAAGTACCTTGCCTCCTGAGAGGAGTGTGAGTCACCAAATAGAGCTAGTGTTGGGAGCTTCCCTCCCAAATAAGGATGCATATAAGATGGTTCCTCAACAGAATGAGGATATTGCAAAACAAATTCAGGAATTATTAGAAATTAGTTTGATAAGAAAGAGTATAAGCCCTTGTGCAGTCCCCATAGTTTTGGCTCCAAAGAAGGGGGTAAGTGAAGGCTATGCATAGATTCAAGGGAAATCAATAGGATTACCATAAGATACAGTTTCCCTATACCAAGAATGGAGAATTTGATGGACTACCTAGGAGGGGCAAGATATTTCTTAAGGATTGACTTGAAAAGTGGTTACCACCAAATCGGAATTAGAGAGGGGGATGAGTGGAAAACCACTTTCAAGACAACATAAGGCTTATATGAGTGGCTTTTAATGTCATTTGCACTTTATAATTATCCTAGCACATTCATGAGGCTCATGAATGAAGTCTTGAAGGACTACATTGGTAAATTTTTTGTAGTATATTTAGATGATATTATAATCTTTAGTAGGACTAAAGAAGATAATTTAGAACATATAATTCTTTTTTTGAAGAAGCTTTCTAATGAAAAACTAATGATAAATTTTGAAAAGTGTGAGTTTATGAAGAAGGAACTTGTATATTTGGGTTTTGTGATCTCACAGGGAGAATTGAAGATGGACCCCTCCAAATTTGAGGCCATACTTAGTTGGCCTACTCCTAGGAATGCAGGAGATGTGAGGAGTTTTCATTGATTGGCTATATTTTACAGGAAGATCATTAGAAACTTCAGTGGGATTTTCTCACCCATTCGGGACACCATCAAAGGAGGAACTAAGACAAGGTTTGTTTCTACTAGTGAAGCAGATAAGGGGTTTGAATTCTTCAAACAAATGATAGCCACTCAATCTATTTTGGTTTCCTACTTTCAATTAGTTATTCACCATTGAGTGTGATGCTAGCAATGTGGCTATAGGGGCAGTGTTGAGTTAGGAAAGAATGTATGTGGCTTTCTTTAGTGAAAAGTTTAATGAAGACAAGAGGAAGTATTCCTCTTATGACCTTGAGTTATATGTTATGGTACAAACCCTAAAGAAGTGGAGGCATTACCTCTCGCCAAAATAATTTGTGGTTTATACTGACGACCATGATTTGAGTGTTTTGAATTCACACGAGAAGTTGAACCATAGACATGTGAAGTGGGTGGAGCACTTGCAATTATACACCTTCACTATTAAACATAATAAGGGTCAACCTAACAAAGTAGTAGATGCCCTTAGTAGAAAGGTTATGACAGTGTAGGAGATTCAATTGCAAAGCATTGGAGTGGAGGAATTAAAGGGTCTATACAAGGATGATGAAGACTTCTCAGAGGCATACAAAGTGTGCATAGAGTTTGAGAATAGTTTCCATGAAGATTTTGTAGAACATACACTCTAAAATGGTCTTCTCTTCAAGGGAGGATTGTTATGTGTTCCAAGAGGATCGGTGAGGGAGAACTTGATCCAAGAAAAGCATAATGGGGGTTTTGGGGGCCACTTTGGTCTCAATAAGAAACTAGAGTTGGTGCAGAGGTTCTACTTTTGGCCAAGGATGCAGAAAAAGATGTAAGGAGTTATGTGGAGTCATGTACCACTTGTCAAAGGGCCAATGGGACATCGTCAAGTGAAGGACTATACCAATTTTTTGCATGTACCTAATAGACCATGGGAGAGCCTATGCATGGACTTTGTGGTATAATTACCAAGAACAAAGAATGGATGTCATAGTTTTTATTTTGTGGTAGACAGATTCAGTAAAATGGCCCATTTCATACCCTACAAGACAACTCATGATGCCTCCTACATAGAAAATTTGTTCATTAGCAAGATAGTAAGGATTCATGGGTTTCCATTAAGTATAGTCTCAGATAGGCACTCAAAGTTTATAGGTCACTTTTGGAGGACCTTATGGAGGAGAATTGGGACCAATCTTGCATTCATCTCTACCTATCATCCACAAATAGATGGGTAGACTGAGGTGGTCAACATGTCTTTAAGGAATTCGCTTAGATGTTTGACCAAAGCACATGGAAGATCATGTGATGTCATTATTCCATAGGAAGACTTTTCTTACAATGAAGTTGTCAATATGAGTACAGGGAGAAGCCCATTTGAAGTGATTTATGGCATACACCATACAGGATTTTTTGAATTAAGGGACATGACAGGCTTGGAGAAGAGGAGTGGCCAAGAAGAGGATTTTATAGAAGTCATGAAAGAGATCCATGACCAGGCGAGAGATAGTCTCACACAAAAAATGCACAAGGTGAAGGAGAAAGTGGATCAG
The DNA here is from genome assembly GCA_018584345.1 of Thuja plicata. Lineage (NCBI taxonomy): Eukaryota > Viridiplantae > Streptophyta > Pinopsida > Cupressales > Cupressaceae > Thuja > Thuja plicata. Next base: position 4,231,546 of record MU228157.1, on the reverse strand, counting down.
AAGAGGAGAGAGCTACAATTCCAATTTGGGGACTTAGTGATGGTTCATTTGAACAAAGAAAGACTTCCTAAGGGGAGTAACACTAAGCTCATGATGATAAGGATTGGACCATGTGCGGTTTTGGCTAAGTATGGTGCTAATGCATACAAGGTGGATCTCTGTGCAGATATAGCTCTTTACCCAATTTTCAATGTTGCAGACTTAGTGTAGTACAAAGGGCCACAAATATCAAAAGATAGCAATGAAGTGGTGAATGAAGAACAAAGAGACTAAGTCAAACAATTTCCCATCAAAGAGGATCCACAGGTAGAAAGCATCCTTGAGAGAACAATAGCCAAATAGATAAGGAGGAAAAAATATTGGGAGCATTTGGTCAAGTGGAACGACCAACCATATTCTGAGGCAACATGGATTCTCGAAGAAGATTTTCAGAAGCAAGTAGTTGATCCCAAGGCATTTCCAACTCAAGGGATTTGTGTTCTTTCAGCCTGGGGAGTATGGTGTAGGGGCACCAAGGCTTAGTCCTAAGGGGATAATTGTAATCACCCACAATCAGGGATTGTGGAGAAGCATCAAACCCCATGGGTATTTTTTGTAATAAGGGAAAATGATAATCCCAATGTAGAGTCCAAATTGGACCCTAAATGGCCTTTAGGGAAATTTACAGCCAATAGGCCAAAAGTTGTAATTAAGCCCAAGGGGCATGTAAAACCAATGTAATGGCCAAATAGGCCCTAAATAGTTGTAATATGACCTACACGAGTCATTTCTAGGGTCTCAGAGAGTTAGGAGTCATTTTTCAAAATTGACAAAATGTTGGTAAAATGTTGTTGAACAACTTTTGCATAATGTTGTCAAAAAGTTGCAAACAGCTAAATTGGTTTTAAAATTAGTTGTTTTCATAGGGGCAGTTGTGTATGGGAAATTTAAGACCCAACACATGAAGATGAACCCATGATGATGAGTTTGGAAGATTTTGGCATTCAAAGGCAACAAGATTTCACTATTTTCCTACAATTTTTTTATGTAAGTACGATTGGCATGTGTGTATCTGATTGGTAGAAAGGAAATGTTTCCATGGTTTGATAGAATAACCTGTTACCTTTCAAATTCTTTTGATCTAGTTTGATTTTGTTAAGTTTGAATCATTTTGTGATCAAATCTCTATGACCCTCCTAGATTAAGGGCTTGGTGAGTCCTTCTCAAACAAATGCCTCTTTCTTGAGTTTTCATAGTGGGGTTTTCACAATCCTGGGGGGAAATTCAAGGATAGAGGATGTACAATAAGGTTCTGAAAGGGTTTTTCAGAGGGACCTTGGGGTGGTAGGAAAAATGGATGCCCTAGGTGAGCATCTCAATGTGCTCACTGTGACTGTGCCTGCAAATTAGATTGCAAAGGGAAGGGTGGAGTGGTGTCAGATAGAATAATGGTGGATTTGGTAGTTTCTTAGATCCCTCTAAGTGTCCATGGTGTGGGACTGTTGGTAGAAGTAAAGAAAGGGGTGTTGCTTTGTAACCCAACTAAGATCAGGCCTAATTGCCTAATCGGTACAAAGTGATTTTGAAGTACTTTTTGGGAGAGTTGGAAAATAGGATCTAGGGTTTGTATATAAGTCCAAAAAGGGTATTTGGAATGCCCATTGGTTTAGTAAGTTCTATGAGAAATTTGGAATTTGTACCCCAAAAATGAGTAAACTAGGGCTACTAGGGGATAGGCCTATTTACTATTCATTTAGACACTTTGATGTTTTGAAGCCACTTGGAGGGAAATAATTATTTAAATGGATTTTGAAAGGTCTTAAGAAAGGTGTGGGATTCCAGTCTACCCAATATTATTTGAAGTCCCACAAAATGCATTACAAAGCCATGTGATAGGAATCAAGGGCAGATGGAAAGAGGAGTGAGATGTTGATTGATTGAAGGGGGTTTGGTTGGTGTTGAGAAGAGTAGTGAAAAACCTATTAGAATGGGTTGGAGTGGTTCAAAAAAAGGATGGACACTCACCTAGGTTGTGGGCCCTTTTGAAGGAGAAACTTGTAGTTTTACAAGATCTTCATAATAGATGATAGACATACAATAACCCCTTCCCATCATTACAACCCGTAGGTTATTCTCAGGCATATTTAACACCACCTAGGATAGGTTTCTAGAAATGATGTAGACATTGAAGATTGAATATTGAAGATTGCACCGCAAGGTGGTTAGTATAGGTCCAGTAAGGGTAGTTTCTTTTAGTCGAGTGCACCTTTTGTAGGTCATGGTTTTAGCAGAGGGGGTTATTTTTCTTGTGGCCATTAGGGTCATATAGTTATGGATTTCTCTTAGAGAGTTAGTCTAGGGGCTATTCAGAGATAGGCTATGTCTGAGCCTACTAGTGGTGATGTAGGTAGATCCCACAAAATTTTTGTGGCAATTGATAATAGTCAATCTGAGCATCAAAGCATTATTGTTGAGACTACAGGTGTGTTACATGATATATCTACATTTATTTTATTTCATTTTGATGCTTCAAATTCTTTTATTTATCCCTTCCTTATGGAGCAATGTGGGCTAGTGGAAACACAATAGGTTGATAGTTGGTAGGTTGAGTTAGCCACAGGTTCTAGAGTGGTCATGGACTCCCTTGTTCATGATTGTGTGTTATATTTGGCCACCTTCACCACCATCATAGATCTTCGTATCATACCCTTGGGATCATATGTCATTATTTTTGGTATGGATTTGGTAGCTTCACACTAGGTGAGTATAGATTGTCGGCTCATGTCGCTACAATGTGTGGATGAAAGAGGTGGGCATGTTGAGCTTATAGGGATCTAGAGACCTATTTCACTTCGCATGATCTCAAAAATGTAGCTAAAGTAGAGTATGCAATAGGGTTGCTAGTTGTTTGTGTTGTTGTTTGATTAGATTTAGGGTATTTAATTCTTTAAAATTTGATGTATATATATTAGATAAATTCACAATAGAATATTATCTAATCTTAGATAGATATAAGTATATCTTGATAATTTCTCCGTAGAATATTATCTTTATATATATTGATCTCCAAATTGATATTATATCAAATCACTTATTTGATATATATCAATATCAATATAATACAAATAATCTTCTTATTAACTAATGTGTATAGAGGACTTTATATATTTCTCAATATCAAACTAAGACTGAATTGTATTGCTATGAATTTCCTTTTCACAAATGAATTTGATATCATATATATATATAT
>MU228157.1:4196710-4224888 GCA_018584345.1 Thuja plicata | reverse complement strand
TTTATATATATATATATATATATATATATATATATATATATATATATATATATATATAGTTTATTCCCTTAAAGCATATCTTATGAAGGAATCGGTCACCTTTCCTATGATATTTTATGATTGTTAAGTATTAGAATAAAAGTTTCTCAGTATTAACAATATTAAAAATAGTTTGTGAATATGTGTCTGCTCTGCCGCTCGAATATCTGAATATGCACAACCGATTCTCTTGGTTTGCAACTTCAATTTTTCTCAAAAACTAAATATGCTTCGGCTAATCCTTCTCCTTCCACAACATTGGTCCATCTAGGTTGTGATGGATTCCCTCCTAAATCCCAAGGCATTAATATGGTTTCCAAGCTCTCTTCCCCTAGGGCTCCTCCTAGCGAACTTCCACGGGAGAGTAGGTTTTTGGATCTAACTATACATTGGGTTCCTGCCCATCTTCAAAATGCCAAGAGGGCTCATCGTCACAGCTTCAAATCTACGCTGAGATTGTCCCAAACTTGACAAACCTCATTTTGGTTACCAATGGACAAAAAATTTGCATGCCTTCCTATTGTGGAAACTGGCCGAATTAGGGAAACTACAAGGTATTCCCCTTATCATAAGAGACCCAATGACTACATAACAAAAAGGCACATTCCTAGGGCTTTGCATAACCATCCCTCCCTTCAACCCATGCAAACCCCCAATCCTGTAAAATCTACATCTCATCCTAATATGCCTTACTCTCCACCTCATCACAGAAACCCCATTGTAGCCCCATCTGGCGAAGTTATGAATAAACTTTCTGGGATGGTTTTTTCTTCCTTGGCAAGGCTCCCCCACATCATAGAAATAGACTTTATACTAAACCCGTATCAACAAACAATACTCTCTCCCTAGATATTACTGATGGATTAGTGGAAAAAACACAAGAAATTTGTGCATCTTTTGGGGTGTTTTGCAAGTGGAACAGAGTAGGATTTCTGTTAGAAAAAATTGCAACATGGTTGGAGCATTAGTTGCAAAAGAAGGTAAGTATTGTCCTTCTTCTTGAAAACTTCATCTTTATGGTTTGTGACAATAAGGATCTTAAGGAAAAATTACTCCGGGATGTATGCCCTAAATATAAGGATATAGACTTCACAATGTTTGATTGGGTTCCATTTTTTAATCCCTTCAATTTAACTGATTTTCAAATAGAAAGAATCATCCTGCTTAAAAATATGGTTGTGGAATTCCTAAATGATGAACTTCTGAGGAAAATTGGTAATATTTATGGTAAATTTGTAGGTTTTGTGGATAAGAATTTCATGTATTCTGAGAAAGCTATTCTTGTTATGATTAATTTGACAACAAATTATCTTAAACCTGTCGATATAAAAGGAAAATCCTTGACTCATAGAATTAATTGAATTATTATGTATGAAAATTTAGACATAGCAAAACTAGGTGAGTCGACCTGCGAGGATGTTCCTTTGAATTTCAATAACCCAAGATACATTGTAGGGAATATAGATCCACATAAACCCTATGAGCTAAATGTATCTTTCTTCAAAGATAGAGGGGGCTTTTTGGTCTCTTCTTCTAATCCCCTAGGGAAATTTATACCCCAACAACCCAGTCCTACCCAGAATAAGGTTTCCACCGATAATTCTATTAAAGCACTTTGTAAGGCATATATTCACCCAGCTAATCCTCAACCCATGAATTTAGAGCATATATATTCTTTCTCGATTTCTCTGGGTGTCAAAGAAACCGCCCAATCTCCCTCTAAATACACACCTGCAATTATTAATAAGATCGCTTTAAATCCAAAAATAGCAATCCAGCCTCCCTTCCCAAGTATACATTCAGGTTTAAAATCAAACATGGAAACAGAGCCTGAAGATATTGTACCTGTACACACTTGTAATTTTGAGCCATTCGCATGTGTTGACATATCAAAGAAGGAAATATACAACATGGAAACATTAGATCCCTTTGACAATATAAATTTGGTTGAAGAAGGGCTGGGAAACTTTATGGGAAATGACAAGGATCTAGATCATCATACTGAGGAAAGGAAAAATTGTGAGGTTGGTATCCAAACAAATATTGAGAAGAGTAACATTCTAAGACTAGAAACACAAGGGACAAGGGTAATTTCTCCCACCCAAACAATAATGGAAGGAACTGTCTTTTCAAATCACCCCAGGGCTACTCACTCAAATAATACAGAGACTATGGCATGGGGGGGAATTTTAAAAGAGAGTTGTATTTATCCCTCCCAATCCGAATTCAGTCAATGGCTTCAGAGTAATGTTGAGGATGTGGACTTGTCTCAAAACCAAGTTTCTCAAGAAGGATTTTTTTTTGAGAAGGTTGCTAATAAGATGGATATAACGGAGACCCCAGAATTGGTGCTCTCATTTGAAGGATTCTTGGATTGTTCAATGAAGAAAGATATGGTTTATCCTCTACAATTCAATGTAGCATTGAATTATGAGGCAAAATATCCTGAAATCCAACAAGGTGGATTTCTAAATGTGGAAACTCTCAAAGAACAAGGAACTAATGTAACCTCTTCAGCCCAAATAGACAAAGAAGTAGATATTATCACAAAGTTTGTAGGAGATACCCTCCCGGATGAACTCATTGGCATGTTTCTAGATGAACTTTGTGATGAAGAACTATTATTACAGAATTCACTACTAATTAAGGGTATCAATGAAATGCAAGTGATTGATGATCTTGTGGTTATAGCTAATCTTTCGGTTGACATGGGAAATTTGGAATAATGGGACCCTGAAACCTATGGCATTGAATTTACACAAAATAGCAAAGAATATCCACATTGTAGTTGAACCCTAAAGAAGAGGGGTAGGAAATCAAAAGGCGAACTTAGGAATAGAGATGGAGAAGCTTCGGGTCAGGTTAAAATTACTACTCTCTTAAATGTTGGGAAGGGGAAGATCCTTCCCAAGGAGACATGAATTTCCTAACATGGAATGTTAGGGGCCTTAATTCCCCTAACAAGCACTGGATTCTCTGATGCTGCATAAATAGTACTAAGGCAGACTTATTATTATTCCAAGAAACAAAGATGTGTAGGGAAGATGCACTAACTTTTAAAAAGAAACTCGGATTTAGAAACCTAGAAGAGTCACAGGCCATAGGTGCTTCTAGGGGACTAGCCATCATCGGGGACCCTTGATCTATTTCCTTCAATATCCTAGAAAAACATCAAAATTGGATGTCCAGTCAGGTTAGAAATTTCAGAAATAATGTAGTTTTCAATCTCATAAATGTCTATGGCCCTACACAAATGAAAGATAAGCTTCAAGTCTAGAGGCAAATTGAGACTTTCTTTGGATCTAACCCCAACCAAATTTGTTTGATAAATGGAGATTTTAATACTATCACTAAGCTCTCTAAAAAGAGAGGTGGTATCAATAAATTGCCACAAGCAGCCAACGATCTCATGGATTGGGTCTCTAGAAACTTGTTACTTGAAATACATACTGAATACACTACCTTCACCTGGAATAAAAAAAGGAAAGACTTTTGCAACATTGCAGAAAAGATGGACAGATTCTTTCTCCATGGTAGTCTAATTGGTGTCAATGCCACCTTTCCTGTTGAAATACTTCCCATTCTAGATCAGATCATTACCCTATCCAATTACAAATCTTAGTAGATTCTAGGCCAAAGAATTGCCCCTTCAAATTTGAACAAATGTGGCTCCAAGATGATAATATCCTTAACCTAATTAAACACTGGTGGGAGGAAGCATAGGTTTCAAGTTCTAAAATGTATATAATTTCCAGAAAACTTAAGATCATTAAAAGGAAATTGTTAGAATGGAATTCGGAGAATTTTGGCAATATATTTGAGAAAAAAATGGCCTTGGAGTGAAAACTGAAGGAAGTAAACTCATAGGTTATCATCTTAGGTATGGATGAGGTGCTATACCTGGAAGAGAAGAAGCTACTATTTGAATATGAAGATGTGCTGACTAAAGAAGAGATTTTCTGGCCTCAGAAATCCACGGAATCCTGGTTAGAAGTAGCAGATAGAAACACCAAATTCTTTCATAACATAACTAAATAGAGGAGAGTTACCAACAGAATAACATCGATAAAGACTGAAGATGGGGAGGCTCTCCAACACCCTGCATACATAGTAGATGAAACAATCAAATACTTTAAAGACATACTGGACAATCTAGGATCCTCTAACCTTTGTGACAGAACAAGATGCTAAAACATATTCCCAAAGTAATAACACCATACCATAATAGAGCCTTATTAGAAAAATTCACTATTAACGAAATCAAGGAAGCTTTAATGCGAATGAACCCAGATAAATCACCAGGTTCGGATGGTTTTTCAGTTGGATTTTATCAAAAATGTTGAGATTTCATAAGAAATGAGGTCACGAAGGCACTAGAAGGTGTTAGAAATTCAGGTAAAATCTTGAAAGAAGTAAATTAAACCTTTCTAACCCTTATTCCATAAAAAACTAAACCCAAAAACCTTAATGATTTTAGACCCATTGCTCTCTATAATACCCTGTATAAACTGATATCCAAAACTTTGACTATTAGGCTCCAAAAACTCCTTCCTCTTATGATTAGTGAGGAACAAAATGGCTTTTTACCTGGAAGATCAATTTATGATGGGGTTATTATAGCCCAAGAAGCTATACACTCGACTCAAAAAAACAAGTCTCCTAGTATGCTTATCAAATTAGATATCAAAAAAGCATATGATAAAGTTGACTGGAGATTCCTACGTAAATATTTAGAAGCCTTTGGGTTTGCTAAAAGTTGGATTAATCTTATATACGAATATATATCTACACCCATGATATATGTTTTGATAAATGGCACATCGGAAGGGTTTTTTGAGATCTCAAGAGGGATCTGGCGAGGAGACCTAATGTTCCCCTACCTCTTCACCATAATGGCTGAAGCTTTGGGATGAGCTATAAACACACCAAAAATGGAAGGATAAATCAAAGGTATAACTACATCTAGTAATTTGGAACCAACTACCCATCAACAATTTGTTGATGATACCATGTTATATGGGGCTAGTGAGGAAAATGAAGCAAATTTTTTTAAATATACCCTAGATTCATATACTATTGCCTCAGGGAAAGAAATAAATGCGGATAAATCTAAAGTTTTTTTTCTTTATCACAAATGATAAAACAGAGAAGCAGATATGTAAAATTCTTAACTTTAAACCTGGTAATCTTCCTTGTAAATACCTTGGATTACCCCTAGATAAAGGGACAAGGAATACTTCTCTTTGGGACCCAACAATAGAAAAAATTAAAAATAAAATGAACTCCTGGAAAGGCAAATGGCTCTCCTCAGCTGGCAGAGCTAGACTGGTTAAATATGTTTTAGCATCTATGCCTATCTACCAGCTAGCTTGTATTAATATTCCTGTCAATAAAATATCAGAATTAAATAAACATTTAAGAAACTTCTACTGGCAAGGCACCGGTGATGAAAAGAAATATCCCCATATTGTCTGGGACAAAGTATGTTGTCCAAAAGATGAAGGGGGCGTGGGCATTAAAAACATTGGTGATCAAGGCAAGGCATTAGGAGAAAAACTAGCATGGAGACTATATAGAAATCCCCAAGCTAAGTGGGAAAAAAATTTAACATCTAAACATCTAGCTGAAAACAATCGTATAAACATATTTAGGGGAAAAAACCCACCTAGAGGCTCTTGCATTTGAAAATTTATGCTAGAATATCGCTACATTATCTCTAGTAAACTTACTTGGAACCTAGGAACAGGAGAGGAAGCAATTTTTTGGTCAGACTCCTGGGGTGGGTATGAAGCGCTGGATAAAACTCTTTGTAATAGGTCCAGATCCATTTTAGAACTATCTCGTGGCAGATTAGTCAAAGACTACATTAAAGAATCAAATAATGATATAGGGTGGGAATGGAAGGACTTTTCAAGACTTAATCTACCTAAGGTTGAAGTTAGACTCCTAACATAAATATTTAAAAAGAGACATTTGGTTCTCAATCAAAAAAAAGATACCTTAGTATGGGACAGGTCCAAAAATGGAGAATATAACACCAAGGATGGCTACAATGTAATTAGAAGTAAACAAATTAGGCCCAAGACAAACATGCCTATTAATCTATTTTGGAATAAATATTGCCTACCTAAAGCAGGCCTTTGTACCTGAATAACCCTACACCAAAAGTTACTCACAGAAGATAGATTTAAGAGAATGGGTTTTGAAGGGCCTAGTAGGTTTCCTTTGCGTGAGAAAGAAGAGGAAGACCTCAATCATATTTTACTAACATGTAAATACTCTAATTAGTGTTGGAAATGATTAACCTGTAACCTTGGCTGGCAATCTGCATTTCCTAACACCATCCTTGGAATGCTCCAAGCTTGGCCAGAAATCAAGAAAGGTAGTATCTATGCTAATTTTGGATTACTGCCCCATCAATCCTTATATGGGAATTATGGAAGGAAAGAAATAGAAGATTTTTCAGGGATGAGAAAATGGAAGAGAGACAACTAATTAATAAAATTTAAGCAAGTATAATTGAATTCACCAATAATAAAAGTAAAGGACAACAAAAGAGAGAGGCAAAGATGTCTTATTGGGATGAGAAAATTAGGGGGAAATGGGTTGGCCTTGTCCTCCCACCCTTCCTTGGACCGGGTGAAAAGATAACTAAATCTAGGAGACAAGAATGTGTGTGGGCACGACCTCAACACGATTGGTTTAAACTAAACTTTGATGGGGCATTAAGGGGAAATCCCGGAATAGCTGGGATTGGGTGTTGTGTTCATAATAGTGAAGGCAAAGAAGTTGCAGTGTTGGCTTCTCCTATTGGCCATGAAACCAAAAATTGGGCGGAAATTCTTTCCTTAATAAAAGGACTAAAAATATGCAAAGATCTAGGAATAAAAAATATGGAAATTGAAGGGGACTTGACTATAATAGTTAATGCCCTCAGGACATGTTCAACACCTAATTGGAGACTAAATGCACTTCTTTTGGAAGCAATACTTATAAGCAATATGTTTTCCAAAATAACATTCAAAATTATTTATAGGGAAGGAAACAAAAGGGCTGATGAATTAGAAAATCTGGGAGCGGACGGTATCTCCTTACCTCCTAATGCTCCTAAAACCAAAGCAAAGGACCTTCATATTTTAGCTACTCCTAAGATAAAATAGAAATGTGTTCATTTTCCTAACCTTGGTATAGTAAAGACAGTATTAGATTAAAATATAATAGTATTATTTTAGATATCTAAAAATAAATAATTACCCTTAATAACAAGATTAAATAATAATTATTAAAACTAAAATATATATATCTTTAGTTAATCCGTGATACTAGCTTAAATCTTACATTCCTTCTATCTAGACTCAGTCGTTTCTTGTAGCCAAGGCAGACACTTATCGGACACCTCAAATACCAATACTTTGAATTATTATAAACTTCTAAATTGGTATAGTTTAAAAAATTAAGATACTGGGTAAAAACATTAGCCAATAGAAATAGAACACTACCCTTTATAGGATATAATTATCACACCATCTCTAAACTACAAACTAGTTTTCAATCTAGAATGCTCGGTGGGTTACAGGTTGTAAGTGTCATGATTAAATCATCTAGGGATCCTCAGCTTATTATAATTTAACCTACTTGTGTCATTTAAATCATGACAAACCATTTTAGGAAGAGTATCATGGCTTCACACTTAAGATAGGTGTCCTTACATTAATCCCAAATCTAGGTGGTACACTTATCATCACAAGGAGGAATATGGAGGCTCATCATTAGATCACTAAGAAAAGGGAAAGCATTTATGATTGCAGAGTTTGCATTTACTCTTACAATTGGCGTCTTCTTCTCCAAGCTTATTTCTTACCTCAATAAGATGCTTCTGGAATCACCCTACCTGCTCAACTGAAAATGCATACCAATGTACACACATTTCATGCTTCGACTACCAGAGACATTGCATTTTGGGGTCCTATCACTCTCAAATGCTAGAAAAAAATCCTCCATCCGATGGATGACCTATCTAGGAGAGATCAAGAACTAATCCTATCGGACTCCCACTTTGATTATAGTTATATTATGAGAAGCAATAGGGATATAGTGGGTACTTTCATTTCCTTCCTCCTTAGAGGTGGTAGAGTTAAAACCAGATTTATAGGCCTTTTTAAACTCACTTTCCTGAGTAAAATTTTGTTAGGGCTTGAAGAGGTAGTGCTCAACATCAATTTTAGGAACCAGGTTCCATTCCCAGAAGACTAGATGACTACAGAAGTCAGAAGCCTAGAGCATAATGGGCTGATTCCGCGAAGACCTTGTCTTGTCTTCATAGACATGGAGGCATTTGACGCCCAATGGCCAACTATGAAAATGAATATTGACTTCCTTTTACAATGGAAAAGGATAATACCTACAGATGACATAGCGTGGCTCACCAAGTATTTTAAGGAGGAAGGATTTTCTATGGCTCCCTCCTTCAGCATCACGAGCTTGGATAAGATACAAATCATCTCTTCGATGATTATCAAAAGAGGATGGCGAAGGAGCCCTGGAAAGAACAAAGGAAAAGGAAAGAGGAAGTCGTAAGAACCAGGTCTGGAGGAGGAAATCTCGGAGGAAGAGGTGGTCCTCAATAAGATCAAGGAAGAAAAACTAGAGTAGCCTTCGGAGAACAATGTTTGGTACTAGATAGAATATTTCATAATTAGATAATAAACATTACCGACCAGAAGTACAAACTACATTTTCTAATTAAGAAGCTCGAAATACTCTATAGATAAGTATAGTATATTTGTATATGGGACATAATGAAAATTATTAGTTCATTAGGGTATGTAAAAAGGAAAACTTTAAGCTCAGTATTGTTTAACGTATAAATATTTTGGTATATAATATATGTTTTTAACTTTGAGCAAGCGTAATCTAGTTAATTACTCTGAAATAGTGTGTTGTGTGTAAATTCCTGCAAAAATAAATATGAAAACTCCCCAAATTATCTAGGCTATTAGTGTATAATACCATACCACCCAAGCCCCAGACCGTTCACCTGCCAACCCCAAGAAGAAGTAAAGGTTTCGATACCTATTCATTTGCTTTATCCTGGAATAATTAACCTATAAATTGTTCATTTACGGTTTTCTTAGTTGATTCCCCTTCTATTTAAGTTACTTAAGATCACAATTTAGGTAATGGGTCTGATTAGACCCAAAAAAATGACTACACCTATCAAACTCCGTGGTCTGAGAATTCAAATTACATTCGACACTCCCATTAAAGGTCCAAGAATAAAAGGAGTCTTGCTTCCATCCCACTTTCTAGTCGTTAGGGAGGTTTTCAGAATCATGGGAAGGGAATGTGGTAACAATAATGAAATATATAGAGTTAACTCAAACATACCTGCATTATTTCTTGCCTCAGCCCTCCAGGTAGGCACTGAAAATCAATGTTTGGGAATACTCTGTCGAATACTTTTTAAAAATGCTTACCTTGGTGACATTGACAAAGTATTGGCCAACATCGGGGAGGATCTTACAATACCTAAACCATGTTTTTATGACCTCTCCTTGGTGGGAGGCAGACCAGTTCTAGCTAATCCAATTTTGTTATTGGATGACCTAGATTTTCTTGTCAATTGAGCCCCTACCATGAGAAGAAATATGAACTTCCTCTACTGCTTTTTTCATGTTAAACTACCGGATACAAAAAATTGGATAGACTCGTTCATTTTGGAAGACCAAGTCAGGGTCTGGGAGTCGGAATCAGAATTAAACATCAACATTGATATTCCCCGTCCCAGGAGACATTTAAATGTAGAGATAGATTATGTTTCATTGAATGGGGAATAATGATGTTTAAAGTTGTTAACACATTTCTTTGAAGTTTAAAAGATATCCAGATTGAATTCTTGGCTTTATTCACTATATTTAAGAATTATGTATTTCAATTCACTGGTACATCATAACTGATTATAGGACTAAGAACGGGATTGCACATTGTAGCCTCTTAATTTCTTTTCATTTTAAGCTAAATCTCTTGGTTGTTACAATTCATTTTTATAAGGTTTAAACATAGCTACACTCTCTATAATATCTACTTCAATGTGGACCCTGCCTACGAGAATCTCATGGCACCCATGGGAAGCCTTTCCTAAATTAATCTGATAATAACCATTCCTCTATGGTATAACTGGTCCAAACAATTCAATTGGTTTTCCTCTGGGTGTTAGACCCTTGGTCCTCAAGTTTACATTTTTTTGGCTCTTTGTTATCTTCTCCCTATGCAGTCTGAGGGCCTCACGATGGATAAAATCCTTGTTGATTTGTGGACTTTTTTCCTTGATTATGTCTTCGCTGTTAGCTTACCCTGCTTCCTTGGTTTGGCTCCCCCTTCTTCTAGTCTCAGCTCATTTCCATTGTTGTATCCCATCTGGAGCCCTCTACTCATTATACAAATAGTGATAAAAAATATTCAAATGTTGAGTTTCATTTATATATATATATATATATATATATATATATATATATATATATATATGTATGTATGTATGTATGTATGTATAAACATGTTGGAAATACAATATGGGAAAGCAAGATACTGAGAGGGGGGGTGAATTAGATCTTAAAACTTTTATCCTTTAAAACAAAACTGATCCACAGCCATACATAAATGTAATTTATCTAACAACTAGTAGCATCCATGACAGTAAATAAATAACTCAAGACACAAAATTTTTGTAACCCAAAAACCCAATAAGGTAAAACTGGGGTGGGGATGACACCCACAAAAATCTTCACTACTGCAGCAATAAAGTGTGCTTGTTAGGGCTACAAAGTTTGATCACAATATGTAATATACCTGGTTAAAGGTCTTCCCGGTTAAGAGCTATAGATCATTACAATCTACCTTGTAAAAGGATTTAAACTTACAACAAAGTAAGCACTCGGTTAAGAGATTTAGAAAGGTCTGTTAGAACCACTGTGTTAAGAGATTTCACCTGATACACTGGCTAGAATGTCTCAAGAACTGATCCTTCATTATGCACTCTGATGCTGATAACATATCTCCTCTTTCCAATACCTTCTTTGATCTAATAATCTTATATGTCTTTACTTTGTTGTTCACTGCTCTTTCACTCTGCTAGATCTATGCTTTTTCTCTCAAAATAACCCTTTGCGCATCTCTCATGTACGCATATACTTCTCCTTTCATACACACCTACACCACTATATTTTTAGGGTTTAAGAAGCAATCTTATATACTTTACGAATCTGGCATCTAGATCTAGATCAACGATCAGGATCAAATGCTTATGTCGTTTGGGCATTCCAATTTTCTGATTGGCTCCATGCCACGCATTGGGATCAAATTATTAATGCGTAATCAACTCTATTGAAATCATTAAATGCATGGACAAGTCGACCCAAAATAGTTTACCTTCAAGTTTATACCATTTCTAACATGCATGTCAAAACTATCTTGCTCGGCACATTAAGACTCTGGCACTCAGCATGAACATGATCAACTTTTGCTTGATTGTCGAGTCACTCGGCAAGCATTATCTACTCAAAAATAAATATGCCGGATAGCTCGGCCTAAACTAGATAGCTCAGCTGTAGTGATGACCGGCTGAACTACCTAGATAAATGACTAAGTGTGGGACACTAATGATCAACAAAACTTAGAGATCAACAATCTCCCCCTTTGATATTAGTGGCAAAAACACACTTATCATTTCTTTACATCCACAAAATTATGCATAAGTACACAACGTACTCCCCCTAAGATTATACTTCATACTTACATAATATACATGCCTTACAAAATATTATTCCTAATTATGCACATCTTTATCCATTTCCTTATCTGATTCCCGCTTGTTTTTGTCACTGATAGCTGCAGGGGTTAAGTCATACTTATCCAAAAATGACTTATGAAGTTGTAATGTTAGTGCAAATGCTGTATTCCAACTATCCTTTAAAAACTTCATAACTTGTAACTTAATTTCTAGCTCGGCAGCTAGACTTACCAAACTATCTGTTGTAGAGAGATGAGAATCCCTCTTGACTAATTTGTTTTCAGCTTTAAGTTCCTTCTGTATAACCTCCAGATGAGGTATTAAGGCAATCTGAATAGTTATTAACTTTGCTCTTATTTTGCCATCTTCAGCCATAAGCTTAGCTAATCTCCTCTATGTATGAGTCAACTTGTCAAAATGTAAGGAGCTAGGACTAGCATCCATACTCAATGTACTCCCTATTGACTTCAAAGCTAGTTTAAAATTCTCAATAAGCTGTTGGTTATCCTTGGTAAATAATTCTACATCACATAAATTTTTATACAAGGAATAAACCTTATTTGAAACTTCCTCAAGAATACTAATAAGAGAAGAAATTTCAACTGTTTGATAGCAATCTCTACTAATATCTTCTCCAAAACTTTGTTCTCAAATTTTCTCTCAGACCATTGTAGCAACTTTTCATTTGCCTCAATATTTTCATCATTAACTTTCTGCAAAATATGGACTAACTGTTCCAAGATTGATGTTTGTTCATTAATATCTATTATATCAAAAGAATTAACAAAAATATCCTTCATTTCATGTAATACTTGCTTTTGTTGGTGCTCCCTCTTCAGTTCTTCTTGTTTCTTCTTCCTCTTCAAAAGGTCTTGCAGAGTCTGAATCTGCTCATATGTCAAGTTATCTGTATCCCATTTAGGAATCACAATTACTTCATCCAAAGTGAAACTTGGACTTGGTGACTTCCTCTTATGTGACTTTTTCCTTTTGAGTTTTGAAGAGTTGATACTCAGCTCAGGAACTGTGATATCTTTACCTTTATCAGTATTAATTTCAATTGTTGCCTTCATTTGAGTCAAGATTACCTGTTGATCAGGTATATTTCCTATATTGGGTCCAGTGGGAGTAGATGTTACAGAGTGTGGTAGATCCACTAACACTTATATAGCCTCTTGTTCTATGGCTTATTTGAAATTTCCTCCATCTTATCTCCACTGTCTAAAACTGTTTGTACAACCTCTAAAATAGGTGGATTAGTAACGATTACCTCCTTTTCTCCTTCTTTCTCTAACTCAACCTCAGTTTCTTGAATAGGTGAATGCATACATGTTTCTACCGGCTCATTCTTATCCTTGGCATCCACATTGCTATTTTCTCCAAGTGTAGTATCAATGGGACTATCCATTGTCAAAACTATAATTTCCACATTACATGTTTCCTTTTCGGGTTTTGTTTCAATTTCTTCTTGATCTATAACAGTTTCTTCATCCATTTCCTTCGGCTCAGAGGTGCCTTCACCTTTCTCATCGGCCTTCTTAGTGATTAACCCAAAAGTTTCCTTCTATATTCTGGTGCTTTGTTGAACTACACCTTCAACATCATTTCTCAAAATAGCATAAGCTCTTTGTTTAGGAATAAACTTCCTGTGATATTGTTCTATAAATTTAGCTATTTGTTTCTTGGTTTGATCAGGAATGACCTTAGCCAATGTTCCTTCCCTTAT
Organism: Thuja plicata; assembly: GCA_018584345.1. Classification (NCBI taxonomy): domain Eukaryota; kingdom Viridiplantae; phylum Streptophyta; class Pinopsida; order Cupressales; family Cupressaceae; genus Thuja; species Thuja plicata. The sequence goes on along the minus strand of MU228157.1, from coordinate 4,211,338 downwards.
TAGTCTTTCAGTCATCAGTGCATATCGCCATTTCTGAGACAAAATATCATAAATCTCTATAGGAATAAGATTTCCTATCTCTACAGGTGTCATCTTGAATGTGCATATCATATCTATTAATGCTTCCTGAATCTTATGCTTGTTAGCTATGCTTTGCTTCTCATACTTGATAAACTTAAATCCTGCTAAACCAACATTACTTCTCAGGTTCTTACATACCTCATCAATATTGGTCATTGGTTTATGTGATGTTGCAGGTATGTTGCTCGGCACATCCGTATCTATATCCTCATCATCTTCAGACTCCAAGTATAGCTTCCTCCTTGGTATTTTCTTAGCAGGTTGGCTCGGCACAACCTTGGTTGCAACTTATTTTCTCTTCCTTGAATTGCTCTCACCAACAATCTTCTTTGTATATACCTTTGTTGTCTCCGCTTGTGCAGAAACAGTTGATGCTCTTGTCATACGCCAGTTAGCTACAGGAGGGGTAGCCTTAGATTTGGCCTGACTTGGTTTAGCTACCTTAGCAACTACTGGCTACTTTCCTTTTCCTTTCACAGTGACTCCTCTTCTTCACTAGACATATCTTCTCCATGTCCTGTTGATAAGCCCAAACGTGCATCCTCTACTTCTTCATCACTCTCAATACCAACCATCTTCTTTAGATTTTTGACAATTTTATTCCTTTTTCTCTCCATAGTGTCTTCCTTCAAATCCATAGATATTTTGGATTTAGCTTCTTTATAGTTTCCAAAATGTTTCACTGTACTATCAATTTCCTCTGCCAATAAAGTTGTTATTGTTGCAGATGTCTCATCAATGTTTACTTCATAAGGTAATGGCCGTAACCATGATACCCTCGGCACTACTGCCTGCACATAGGTGTAATCTGTGTCTACTAGGAAACATACATCTTCATAATGTTTCTCAACTAGTGAACTGGGAATTCTACTCCTTAATCTCATCTTTTTCTTGAATTCCACAAAATATGTTCCCATCACATTATCAAAATTATCACCTAATTGTTGAATAAATGCATTGATTTGCGGTGTGATAGGTATGTCTGTTTTCCACACTATGTTTCCAAAAGAAGGAAATGTATTCTGTATGTAGAAGAATATGCAAGTGAGAAGAGATCCAAAATTACATATTGAGTTCTTTGCCTTTTTGATTGAAGCAAGGTTCTCGGCCAGTTGCATTATTTGAAGCTCGGCAAGGTCATAGGTATGATCCTTCTTCACAATTTTCCAAGCCTGGTTGACTGCAATGCAGGGGACACTATCCAGTCGGCTTGACTGATAAAACTTATGAGCAATAACCCTAACTGCAAAATCAAGCTCCAAATCTATAATTGTAGATATAATCATCCCTCTTTTGTTCCAAACAACTCTAGTGAATTCTTCAATGTTTTCCTTACTCTGACATCTCATAGTTTTATTCCCGTTTAGAATTGGATAACTAGTTACACGATTGATGATTGCCTTTGTAATCTTAACTGGTCCATTCTCTAGCCATATGTTCATGTCATGTATTCAAATCATAAAAATCTTGATCCATTCCATTCTAAATTCCCTCAAAAATTCTAGGGCACCAGTTAACCCTCTCTTGGCTAAGTGTTTATGTTCATCTTTTAGGGCTCCATCTATGCACCATTTGTTGTAAGATGCCCTTAGCTGGTGATCTCCAACTTCACTTATCTTGCGAATATAGCATGACCTTATATCATGAATCATGAGTACCTTCGGTGGAATTGATGATAGGGCTCCAGTCAGATCACCCTTGATGGCGCTCTCAGGAACTGCTCATAAATTAGGAGGCGCATAGGTGTCGCTCCTTACCAATTGAATGTTTAGCAACTCCTTCTCTATTCTCTTAGCTGGTGCAAAAGAACTTGCGGCCATTTTCTCTTAAAATAGAGTTTCAAGGATCATGAATAGAGTGCCTCAGCAAGTAAAAAAATCCACACTTTTCCACTAAATAGGTTGCCGACGGCACGCTGTAGAGATCTTCGAAAATCTTTGCAGAATTCAAGTTCACAAATGAACAATCGCTCTTATGAAATTCTTAATCGCATGGTGAGAAGAAATGAAATAGCTCTTTCCTTTATATAGGCTCCAACGGTCAAAATTTAGGTCAGCATTAAATGTTCTTTCCATTGAGTGAGTTCTAAACAGCTGTTCTCGGCTGACTCACAAAATTCACTTACCTCTCGGTCATCAAACAAAAATTGCTCGGCATACATTATAAATATATTGTTGCTTGGTACCTATAGTGCATTTTGACTTTGCTCGCTACTGTATCATCTTAAAATGGAAGCACTTCCATTTTGATAGGTTTAGCACCCTTATTTAGTATGTTTGCATATTAGGTGTACATATGTGCTTGATTATACATGTATAGGTGAAATTAGGGTTAGGATCTAGTGGATCCTCCTAGATTTCCCTCTTTACAACTCTTCTTTCAAGGTAGGACCTATGTATGGGTCCTCCTGAGCTTCATCTTACTCTCTCTCTGGGCCTCTAGGCCTTCTTAGCATTCTGGTATATTCCCCCACCTTCCTCGGTCCCTGGCTAACCTGGGAACCTCTCAACAACTATCTGGTGACCTACCTGAAACCTCAGGTCAGGGTCAGGGTCGAGATCGACCCTGACCTAGGTCAGGGTCGAGGTCGACCTTGACCTAGGTCAAGGTCGAGGTTAACATAGACCTTTGACAGGTGTTGGTCCCCACTTTCAAATCTGGAGCTTATCGGGGTCCGGAACTTAAAATAGGTCCCCGGGTTCGGATGCGGAAGTGTTTTCTCCGATATTTGAATTAATACATTCCCTCCTTGATTGGTAATTGTGATTGGACCATGATTCAAGGTAGAACTTGAATTAGAATCCCTTGCATTGCCCTAGGAGACCTATGTTGAGATTTCTATATAAACACTCTCTTTTTCCTTCATTTGATCATGAAAGGAAATCGGGAGATGACATGATGAAATGATGATGCAAACAAACAAGAGGATGATATAGAATAACAAGCTAGGTGGACATATCATCATCTTCTATCAATCATTTTGAAGGATAATCTATGGTGGATCTTCATTGAAGCAAGAAGGCTCTCTCTCTAGATATACTATTCTCACCATTCAAGCATTCAAAGGACATTACCATGGGGTAGCACTCATGGATTGTGAGTTGATAGGAATACTTTAGCCTTGGGGGCTTGGTATGCTTTCTTTGTCATATTTAAATTCATGCATTTCTTTCTCATTTCCATGTTATGTTAGGATTTTTAATCTAGAAGATTAGATCTTGATATTGCATGTTTAAAAGCTCTTTTCAAGAGATCAATACACACACACTACATTCTATATTCAGCTATTCGTGGAGGTGGAGATCACCAAAATGGGGGTTTGACTAAGGCAAAACCCTATATAGCCACCCTAAAATCCCTCTTTTCAGATTTTTGCAAGTGCTGTTTTTGGGAGTTACAGGTGCAGGACAGCCAATCCGAGACCAGATTTGGATACCCTTTTCAGCGAACTTCCGAGATCTGCAAACAGATTTTCTATTGACACTACGTAGGTTAGGATCAGCATTATTGAGTCAGGGGTGACATTTGTGGGTCAAGGTCAACATTTTTCATAAGACAACATCAGAACGGAAAAAGATTTCTGGGTTTTGTTCGTCTCTACGTTCTAGTTTGAGATCAACTATCAGATTTTCTAGAAACTCAATACAGACCTCATAAAAGGTATTTTTCTAGATCTTCTATGATATGAGGTAGGTATCTATTCCACTATTCTTTACATGCTCCTTTCAGTCCTTTTTATCATAATAATTAAGTGTTGAAACTAAATTTGGCCTTAGGATTTCTCTCTCATCTCATTTATGTAAAATCATATTTAAACAATCCTTTACGAGCCAAATTTTATCCATTGCATTTTGGTGAACCCGTAATAGACAACTCTTTCTTTTCCTTGGTGTTAAATTTACATTTCATATTAGATCTTGCATGCATATAGAAATAAGTTTTCTTTTATGCTCTTGCATTTTTATTTCAAAAATCATAAAAATCATAAAATTTCTTTAAAAATACAAAAACATTTACATTTTACATGCTTGTAGTGTTTTCTTGTGTTCAACATGTATGATTTTTGTTTTGAATACTTTGATGAGGATTTTGTTGTACAAAATGATAGATCCCTTAATGAGGTACAGGGAAGTGAGAATGAAAATGGTTCGAAGGCGATCCTCATGGATCCTATTCCTATTTCACCCTCCTCCACAACCTCTTCAATTGACTTTTACCATAGAGTGTATGCATGGTTACCTTCATATTCTTCTATTTGCAACATTGAGACACCTAAAAAGTTATTTCCCAAACCTTTGATGATGGTAAAAGGATGTCCTCAAATAACTATTAAGGGAAAACCCAGAGATCCCTTGGATTTCTTTGATAACATGGATTCTATTTCGCATGCTTATCGCACACGAAATAATCCTCAACCTACTGTCCTAGCAACTTTACCACATTCTCAACCCGTGCTTCCTCAAGAACCTAGGTTACCTTCTTCCTTTTAGGAATATGACTTAGTGGAACAGTTACATGCTACTCCTGCTAAGATATCTTTATGGGAATTACTTCAAACTTCCCCCACATATCATGAGGCATTGCCAAAAGCCTTATCTACTCTCCCTGCTACACTTCCTAATCAAGAGAACATTAATTCATTTATGGAGTGCATGCATACTATGCCTTTTGTACCTCCAATTGTGTTTTCTGATAGAGATTTACCTACTGTCGAGGTGCAGAATCAATATGATGCTCTTATGGTTGCTGTCTCTATTAATCAGAGTATCATTCACAGAACATTGATTGATAATGGACCTGGGCTTAATGTTTGTAGCATGGATATGCTTAAGGAAATTAAAGCCGATCTTACAACTATTCAACCAGATAATATTCCTATTCGTGGATTTGATAATATTGCAAAGAAAACTTTGGGTATTATTACGTTTCCCATTAAAGTTGGTCATGTGCTTCTTGACACTCCTATCCATGTTATGCCGGGACCACTCAATTATAATCTTCTATTAGGAAGACCTTGGTTACATACTATGCATGTGGTTCCTTCTACTCTTCATCGCAAGGTTAGGTTCATATACAACAATCTAATGTACACATTACATGCGGATGATGAACCAAATCCCTGTTTAAACACAGAATATGCTAAGATTCTTGAGCCTATACAACCAATTAAAAAACTTGAACAACCACCTGAGGTTAAACAAGATGAGATACCATCTTCCTCCTTGACGGAAGATGATTGGGGAAAATTGGATTTTAATCCTACTTTCATAGGAGAATATAAAGTGTCGGATTTGGAATTGATGAAAGAACAAACTGAGTTTGAAAAACAAGTTTTTATTCCCTCTCCGCTTTCTAAGGCATTAAAAAGTAACTTTGTTGATGCTTCTCATGATGAAACAATTGAAGCAATAAAACTAGATTGTTATGACATTGTGACATATGCCACTCCTTTAACTCAATCTGATATGGCTGACAGATACGGTTCTGTTACCATTTACTCAAGAAAGCCGGATTCAAGGGAAAAGGTTGTGGTAAGTATGAACAAGGTATACAAGTACCCCTGGATAATGAAGGTGGTGATTATACTTATGGGTTAGGATTTAATCCTTATAGGAAACCATCGGTCTTTCCTCTTAATGTTAATCATATTTGTGGTGGACATTTGAAATTGGTTAATCCACTTCTCCTTGACATGGATCAAAAKCCAAATTTRGACATCTTTCCTGAGGATGAAGCTCTTGCTGAATTTTTAGGAGCTTATCAAGATCTAMCTACATTTCATCATAAAAGGAGAAGGTTATATTRTCTGAATAATGAAGCTTATTTTGGAKAACATGATGAATYRGATATTTCCCCTTTKCCAAYAGATTCTCCCATACAAAGTAATTTATTAATAACTAAGACCATTGAGGTTCAAGTAGATGAGAATGATGTGGAAAGAACAATTAAAATTGGGAAGTGTTTGAATCAAGATGAACATGATCAATTGGTTTCTCTCTTACTTGAATACAAGGATATCTTTGCTTTGACATATTCGGATATGCCAGGTATAGACCCTAAGATCATCACTCCTAATATTGTCCTTAAACCCAATGCTAAACCGGTGAAACAAAAGATTCACAAGATGAATCCCAGCATTGCCTTACTCGTAAAAGCTGAAATTGAAAAATTACTAGGTGTCGGATTCATCCGCTCTATTGATTATTCTGAATGGATTTCCAATATTGTAGCTATTTCTAAGGGAGGAAATAAAATAAGAATGTGCACTGATTTTTGAGACTTAAATAAAGCATCCCTAAAAGATGACTTTCCGCTACCTAATATTGACATGATTGTGGATTCTATAGCAGGTCATGCATTATTGTCTTTTATGGATGGATTTTGGGTCATAATCAAATCTTTATTCCTATTGAAGATCAACTTAAGACCACATTTATTACACCTTGGGGGACATTCTGTTAGGTCATGATGCCTTTTGGATTAAGAAATGCGGGAGCTACTTATCAATGCGCCATGACTCTAATTTTTCATGATTACATTCATAAGATTTTGGAAGATTATGTGGATGATATTTTGGCAAAATCTATACAAAGAGAAGATCATGTGTTCATTCTAAGACAAATATTTGAAAGAATTATGAGTTACAACATGAGGTTAAATCTTAAGAAATGTGCTTTTGGAGTTGATTCTGGAAAATTATTAAGATTTATTATCTCTAAGCGAGGCATAGAAGTTGATACTGAGAAGATTGATGCTATTGTTAACATGCCTCCTAAGAATATTTCTCAATTACGCAGTTTACAAGGTAAAATACAATCTATTCATCGCTTTGTTTCTAACCTAGCCGATAGGACTGTTCCTTTTACTTCTTTACTCATAAAAGATACTACTTTTTCTTGGAACCAGGAATGCAAGAAGTCTTTTGAGCAATTTAAAGAATATCTTGCTAATCCTCCTATCTTACAACCTTCTCAATTCAATAAACCCTTTTATCTATATACTTTTGCCATAACTAATGTTGTGAGTGCATTGTTGGCTCAATATGATAGTGACGGAAAGGAAAGACCAGTATACTATATTAGTTGGACCTTGTTGGATTATGAAACATGATATACTCAACTAGAACGATAATGCTTGGCTTTAGTTTATGCTTGTCAAAAATTTCAGCATTACTTACTCAATGTTGAAGTCAATGTGATTGTTAAATTCAATCCTTTAAAACACCTTTTCTCAAAAACTAATCTCTCTAGTCGATTATCCAAATGGGTGATGTTGCTCACAGAATTTGATCTTAATTTCATCCTTCAAAATTCAATTAAAGGACAAGCTTTAATAGATTATTTAGCTGAAGCTCCTTGTCCTCATTCTAATACAACTGTCACCTCAGTAGAATTCCCTGATGAGCATATATTTGCAATCAAACAAGATGATACTTGGGAATTATATTTTGATGGTTCTAAGTGCAAGACAGGTTCTGGGGTGGGCATTATCTTGATCCCTCCTATGAAGAAACCGATCCCTATGTCATATAAATTGACTTTTCCTTGTACTAACAACATTGCAGAATATGTAGCTCTTATAGCTAGTTTACGGGCAGCTTTATCCCTTCATATTAAAAACTTAGAAATTTATGGGGATTCGCAATTGATTGTGGAACAAATCAAAGGAGGTTATCAAACTAAGAGTGATAAAATGGCACAGTATCAAGACATAGCTCTGGATATTCTTTCACAATTTTCTTCTTACACAATTCAAACTTTACCTAGGAAAGATAATCGACATGCAGACGCTATGGCAAGCGTGGCTTCTTTGGTTTTCCTTGAGAACAATAAGGAAGACTTTCAATTTACTATAAACACTCTTAAATTCCCTGCAATTTCTGATAGGGTTACCGTGGATTGTTGTAATTTGCATTTAGATGAATGGTATTCACATATCTTTCATTTTCTGAAAGATAATACTTTTCCAAAATCAACAACAAGGAACACACATAATCGTATTAGAAAGCTTGCAGCCCGCTATATCATTTTAGGGGAAACACTTTATAAAAATTCTTACAATGTTTTACTATTAAGATGTCTTAACAAGATCGAAGTACCTGTAGCTTTAGCAGAAGCCCACTCTGGTTCTTGTGGAGGACATTTTGGTGGGAAATCTTTAGTTAATAAACTCCTTAGAATGGGATACTACAGGCAAACAATGGAACAAGATTCCTTTACATTTGTCAAAAAGTGTCCTCAGTGTCAACAACATGGTAATTTAATTCATGCTCCCGCTCGTGAGCTTCGTAATCAAGTTGCTTCGTGGCCTTTTAGCATTTGGGGTTTTGATCTTATTGGAAAAATCTCACCAGCTTCTTCTCAACATATGTACATTCTCACAGCTACAGATTACTTTACAAAATGGGTAGAAGCTATTCCTCTTCGTTCTACTACTACAAATGTTATTTGTGATTTCATCCTTAACCATATTATAGCACGATTCAGTATTCCTTCAATGATAGTTTTAGATAACAGTACATCTTTTAAAAACAAAGAAGTCACGAAATTCATGGAGAAATATCGTATACAACATAGATTTTCTACTCCCTATTACCCTCAATCTAATAGTCAAGCTAAGGCATCAAATAAAGTTATTGAACAAATATTAAAAAAAATAGTTAACAAACACGTGAAAGATTGGCATACCCAACTTACTTATGCCTTGTGCGCTTATCGGACTAGTGTTCATACAGCCACTGGCACTTCACCTTATAATCTTGTTTATGGGATTGACGCTATCATGCCTTTGGAATTAGAAATACCATCCTTGCGTGTTTCATTTCATGGGATCATTGACAAAGATACTTTCTGGGAACAACGATTACAACAATTGGAGATGTTAGATGAACAACGAATAAATGCTTTGGAACACACTAAGGCCTATCATAAATCACTCCAGTACAATATAATCACAAAGTGATTGAATGGTCAATCGTGGTAGCTGATTTAGTCTTATATGAGAACCAAAGAAATGTGAATGCTTTACCCAATGAGAAAGGAAAATTTAGTCCAAATTTGCTTGGACCCTTTGTGGTAATTGAGGATTTTACTTAGGGTGCTTATAAAATTGCTGATATGAATGGCGTTCCTCTTAAGGAACCTATTAATATCATGCATCTCAAACATTATTATCCCTAAATCATCATTTCTTTCTCTATGTGTGTATGTGTTCCTTATAGAATAATTATTTTATAAGTTATGTAACTTAGAATGCATTTCATACATATTTTCCTTTCCTCTTTCTTTTTAAGTTTTGTGCATTGATGAAAGTAAAAAGTAATCAACCATAAAACTAATTGTTCCAAAAACAAACTTTTCTTCATAAATAAACTTTTTCCGAGTTTGGTACATATGTGGCACAAGTGTCATATCTATCAATCTCTATCACAATGCTCTAAAGGACGGTGACTCCCAGCTCTCTCAGATTTGTGACGCGAGGCTGAGCATCTTAGAATGCTAGTCCGTGTGTGACTCCTCGATATGCTCATCTCCTGGATCCACTCCTGAGCTTTCTGCATGTCAGCCATCAGTTTCTCTTCTCTCTCCTTGCATATTCTCAACTCTCGCTATACACATAGGAAGATATCTGCATGTCTTCCAGGATCCCTTTGTCCTACAAGAGACTCTCTCTCACTAGCTGGTAGTCGGTAGGATATACATGTATCCTTCAGAACCTCGAATACAAAACTCCTCCACTCCACTACACTCCCTGCAAAATTCAAAACATAAAACTTATTTAATTCTTCTTCCAAACAAAATCTTTATTCAAAAAACATTCTAAAAGTTGTATCATACTTGGATCTCCGGCCTGGGCATCGCTAAAGGATCTAGATGGTGGGGGCATGGAATGACTACTCTCTCCTCGCTCACTCTGTCTAGGCCTCGATGGTGGTGTCTCTGTGTGCGCTCTAGGGGGTCGCTGTGATCTCAAGGGAGAAATATGACTGCCTCATCACCGGTCCTTGTACCGTATCCTGGGGGCATCTCCTCTGTTCTCTCCTCCTCCATAGGATCTCCCTCAAAGGGAGGCTCCTCCTCATCTCTCTGATCCTCCTCCTCCTCCCCTACTGGTATGTCATCTCCTCGATGATTCCTCTCTGAAGGACCTAGATCACCTGTGGGGTGGTCATCGGGGAAGATAGGATGGGTACCCTGTAAACTCTAGTATCTGATATACTACTTACTAACATCGGCATAGGATATCTCAACAGCTACCTCTATATCCTCGGTCTCATCTATCTCACTATCCACAATATCAGCTACTGTAGGTCAACGTATGGCACCGGGTCTCTGATAGTATCTCATCAGATAGGCATATCGAGGTACTGTCTGAGGGACTCCCTGCATCAAACCAAACTGTCTCATCACCCTATCATAGTAATACGACATCATGAAATGATTGGTAGGACCTTCTAGCAGCTACGCTATTGTGAGTGTCTCAACTGATGTCGGGTATCCCGCCACTCTATCATCTGACAATAAGGTCTCCATATCACATCTATACCTGGTATACGGTCAAAGCATACCCTCCAAAAGAGGATATCTCCATGCTGCCAGACATCTGCTAGCGAATATGCAAAGGCTCTCGGTGTGCTCGCATCTATCATCGCAGGAGTACCCTGTGTTTGTGTACATGTGTAATGCTCAAACATCCAAACCTGTAGCAAAGTGCAAACTGTAAGACTCTCCCGTTGATATCTCACCAACTGACTCAGCTCATGATAAAGATGTGCCAACATGCTGCGGCCCCACAAGACAGTGATCCTGTCACTCTCCATCCTACGTATGAGATGGGTGAATGGTGCTAAAAATATTGTACCCTTTGTGTTGGGCACTACAACCAAAGCAAGTATACATAGAATCACTCTCCGTACCAAAGGTGTCAGACCTGCTAGTATGGCTGCCAATGATATCTGATCTAATCAGGTCCTCATCTATGGTACCTGTCCCAAACAATACTCCATATCTAAAAAAACCTCGGGCAGACCCCGCAATACTCTCGGTCTGACAGGCTCGCCTCACACCGAAAATCATAGGATCCTGTACACATCCTCCAGAGTGATCATGATCTCTCCTGACGGAAGATGGAAGGAACAAGTATCCTCATCCCATCTCTCTATCATGGATGATATCATGGATCGATGGAACCTCATCTGTGGTAGGACTACTACCTAGTACAATCCCACATCTCTCAACAACTATATCTCATCTCGCTGTAGCTTGGAGACGCTCCCTCTGACAGATAGTAGTAACCCTCCGAAGGGATTCTCTTGGAGACGGACTGGATCCTGCAAGCACAAACATGAATCATATCAGTACTTCTGCATCAAACATCTTTTGTACCTACCTGACCTGGTCAAGTTCGACCTTTTTGGGTCAAGGTCGACCTTATTGGGTCAGGGTTGACCTTTTTGGGTCAGGGTCGACCTGCCCCCAAAAAGGACTAAACCTCCCTAGTCAGGGTCGACCTTAAAGGGTCAAGGTTGACCTTACTGGGTTAGGGTTGACCTTCCCTATAAAAACATGAAATTTTCAATCACAAGCACTCAAAATAGGAACTTACCTCGGGCAGTGGTTGTCTGCTAGCCAGGCACTCCCTAAGGACCTCCATGCGGCTCACTCGGAATTCCTCTCTCTTTGGCATCTTATGTCCTTCCCCAAACTCTGCAAATGGTAAGAATGAGGTGGTAAGTGTCTCTTTCAACTATTTATAGATAGTAAATTAGGGTATTACTAGGGTTTCAGTTGAAATTATTTAGGTTAAATCTGAATTTTTCCTTTATATGCATTTAGATAGACATCTATTCTTTTCATCATAACTTGAGTTTGGTAGCTCCATTTTCAGTGCCGTCAGAGGCGCTAGAATCATGATTTAGATACCTAACCTCTTAAATTAGTTTAGGAAGGTTTAGGAAAGGAATTTTTCAACAAATTGCATATTTAGTGTATAGAAATCACCTTATCACCCTGTTTCACCTTCCATAAATTAGTAAGCCGAATCAGAGGGGGCATAAGGGGCTCTATATACTTCTCAAGATCATCATATTAAGACATAGGTGCTCTTTGGATTTTCATTAACCTCATGTGTTGCAAGTTGCAAATACTAATGGTTTCTTGCAGATCTTTGCATTGAGGACTTGGCTATATCCTTTTTATACTTTATGATGTTTTCTTACTTTATCTTGCATATTCACGTAGCATCATATCTAAGCTAAAGTGGGGGCTAAATGTATCATCTTAAAATGGAAGCACTTCCATTTTGATAGGTTTAGCACCCTTATTTAGTATGTTTGCATATTAGGTGTACATCTATGCTTGATTATACATGTATAGGTGAAATTAGGGTTAGGATCTAGTGGATCCTCCTATATTTCCCTCTTTAAGACTCTTATTTCAAGGTAGGACCTATGTATGGGTCCTCCTGAGCTTCATCTTACTCTCTCTCTAGGCCTCTAGGCCTTCTTAACATTCTAGTATATTCCCCCACCTTCCTAGGTCCCCGACTGACCTGGGAACCTCTCAGCAACTATCTAGTGACCTGCCTGAAACCTCAGGTTAGGGTCGAGGTTGACCCTGACCTAGGTCAAGGCTGAGGTCAACATAGACCTTTGACAGGTGTTGGTCCCCACTTTCAAATCTGGAGCTTATCGGGGTCCAGAACTTAAAATAGGTCCCTGGGTTCGGATGCGGAAGTGTTTTCTCTAATATTTGAATTAATAGATTCCCTCCTTGATTGGTAATTGTGATTGGACCATGATTCAAGGTAGAACTTGAATTATAATCCCTTGCATTGCCCTAGGAGACCTATGTTGAGATTTCTATATAAACACTCTCTTTTGCCTTCATTTGATCATGAAAGGAAATCGGGAGATGACATGATGAAATGATGATGCAAACAATAAAGAGGATGATATAGAAGAAAAATCTAGGTGGACATATCATCATCTTCTATCAAGCATTTTGAAGGATAATCTATGGTGGATCTTCATTGAAGCAAGAAGGCTCTCTCTCTAGATCTACTATTCTCACCATTCAAGCATTCAAAGGACATTACCATGGGGTAGCACTCATGGATTGTGAGTTGATAGGAATACTTTAGGCTTGGGGGCTTGGTATGCTTTCTTTGTCATATTCAAATCCATTCATTGCTTTCTCATTTCCATGTTATGTTAGGATTTTTAATCTAGAAGATTAAATCTTGATATTGCATGTTTAAAAACTCTTTTCAAGAGATCAATACACACACACACTACATTCTATATTTGGCTATTCGTGGAGGTGGAGATCACCAAAACGGGGGTTTGACTAAGGCAAAACCCAATATAGCCACCCCAAAATCCCTCTTTTCAGATATTTGCAGGTGTTGTTTTTGGGAGTTACAGGTGCAGGACAGCCGATCCGAGACCAGATTTGGATACCCTTTTCAGCGAACTTTCGAGATCCGCAAACAGATTTTCTGTCGACATTGCGCAGGTTAGGGTCGACATTATTGGGTCAGGGGTGACATTTGTGGGTCAAGGTAGACCTTTTTCATAAGACGACATTGGAACGGAAAAATATTTTTGGGTTTTATTCATCTCTGCGTTCTAGTTTAGGATCAACTTTCAGATTTTCCAGAAACTCAATACAGACCTCAGAAAATGAATTTTTCTAGATCTGCTATGATATGAGGTAGGTATCTATTCCACTATTCTTTACATGCTCCTTTCAGTCCTTTTTATCATAATAATTAAGTGTAAGAAGCTAAATTTGGCCTTAGGATTTCTCTCTCATCTCATTTATGCAAAATCTTATTTAAACAATCCTTTACGAGCCAAATTTTATCCATTATAGCTACATAACTCAAAATGTGTCCTAATGCATCTTATCATATGCAGATATGGACTATTGTACTTTTATATGTTAGGAACTGATAAAAGATATGAGATATAAACATAGTTCCTTACATACCTTTCTTTGCTTAATTAGTGATGGTGGGATCACCTGATCTATTGGATTGGGTGACCTCGGCTTTAGTAACTGCACTGCTGTAATGGTTCTGCTTTCCTTATCCATGTCTAGTTCATCTATGCTCTAATCTGCTCAGCAGTGGGTGCAGGTACCCTTGTTTTGCAATCTTTCCTAGTATGACTAATTTTCAAACAATTATAGCAAACTAGGCTTCCATTCATCCAACTCTTAGATTTACCTCTGAAATGTGTCTTTATGCAATTTTCTGGAATATGTCCATACTCACCACAGTAATGAAAGCTATGCCATGTGTTATAATCCCAATTTTAAGTGTTACCCTTCCTTGGTGCTTTTGCTTGTGTCTTTGATGTCCATTGTTGTTTAGCTTTAGATCTGCAATCTTGTGCTCTATGTCCAAATTTTTGACAATTGTAACAATACCCATTGAATCTAGGTGTGGGAGGTGCATTATTTGCCTTTGCCCAACATTCATGTGCTTGATGTCCAAACTTCTTACAGTTAAAGCAATAACCATTGAACTTAGGTTTAGGATTGG